>NKZI01001536.1:0-47430 GCA_002370645.1 Metschnikowia sp. 00-154.1 | reverse complement strand
GTCCAGAGGACTGTACTCCATGGCTATTGAAAGGACCACCTGACGTGCCCGAGTTGAGGGCACATGAGGAGTTAAGTAATCTACATTCAAAACTATTCAAACCAGCGCGACAAAATTATTCAAACCAGTGACAACATGTTTTGTACCCTTCGCACATNAGTTAAGTAATCTACATTCAAAACTATTCAAACCAGCGCGACAAAATTATTCAAACCAGTGACAACATGTTTTGTACCCTTCGCACATTCTTTCAAACCAAATGGCATAATGTTTCACAGCAACTTTCATTAGAATTCAATATTCTGAAATCTTAAATCTGGGGATTGCCTCATATGTACTACATTTGAGAGTCTTGCAGTACCAATCAAGGGTCAAAACGGACGGACGGACGGACGGAACTGAACTGAACTGGTTACCTTGTTATCCTGTATATAATAACAGGTTAGGGGTGTAAGAAACTTTTTGAATTATTGGTTTGAAACATTTTTCTAGTGTGGTTCGAAACATTTTGTCGCGCTAGTTTGAAACATCCTGTCATACTGGTTTGAAGAATTTCGTTGCACTGGTTTGAATATTTTTGAAAAACTGTATGTAAAAGCAACAAAGATCCACGACACAAATCCCGAAATGGTGGTAAGATTAAAGAACTAAGCAAAGCATTAAGTGGAGGAAGACGAGACGTTAAGGTATGACAAATATCCCACCAAAAAAAAAAAAAAAAACATGGCGAAACAGTTATATGGAATACCAAATCTGCTGGGAACGTTTGTGGTTATGAGCACTGCACATTTGGTCACAGAGGAAATCTATACAAACCAGATACCAGGCTTTCCTTTAAAAGAAAAGGGTTGCAAAGATAAAATGGTATTGAAACTCAACAAATCCCTTTATAGTTTAAAGCAGGCACCCCTAGTAGTATACAGTGTTTTTCAAAACTATTCAAACCAGCTCGGCAAAATGGTTCAAACCACACTAACAAAATTAAACAAACCAATGATTCAAAAAGTTTCGTATCCTTTCTTCACAGTCTTTTAAACCAAAATAGCGTAATGTTTTTCACACCAATTTTCATTCATTGAAGAAACTAAGTATTCTGAAATCTTAAATCTGGACGATTGCTTGATATGTACTATATTTAGGAATCTTGCTGTACCACATTTAGGAATCTTGTAGTACCACATTTAAGAGTCTTGTAGTACTATATTTAGGAGTCTTGTAGTACTATATTTAGGAGTCTTGTAGTACCACATTTAAGAGTCTTGCTGTATCACATTTAGGAATCTTGTAGTACCATATTTAGGAGTCTTGTAGTACCACATTTAGGAATCTTGTAGTACCACATTTAAGAGTCTTGTAGTACCACATTTAAGAGTCTTGTAGTACTATATTTAGGAGTCTTGCTGTATCAATCAAGGGTCAAAACGAACGGACTGAACATGAACTGATTTCCTTATTTTTTTATCCTGTATACCCCAACTTGTCCATTTGGTTTGAAAGACTGTGAAGGGGTGCGAAACATTTTGAATTATTGGTTTGAATCGTTTTGCCTCGTTGGTATAAACCATTCTGGCTTCTTGGTTCCAAACATTTTGACGCGCTAGTTTGAACCATTTTGTCGCACTGGTTTGAACCATTTTGTCGCACTGGTTTGAATAGTTTTGAATAACACTGTAATTCAAAAAGTTTCGTGCACCTCTAACAAGTTATTGTATACAGGATATCAAGGAAACCAGTTCAGTTCCGTCCCTCCGTCCGTCCGTTTTGACCTTTGATTATTACTGCAAGACTCTCAAATGTAGTACATATGAGGCAATCCCCAGATTTAAGATTTCAGAATATTGAATTCTAATGAAAGTTGCTGTGAAACATTATGCCATTTGGTTTGAAAGACTGTGAGAAGGAGTACGAACCTTTTTGAATTATTGCTTGGTTTATTTTTGCTAGTATGGATGGAATAGTTTTGAGAAACACTGTATATGAAACTTATTAGACCATACTTATACATTTACATAGTCAAAACTGTTTTTTTTTGTTTTTGTTTTTGTTTTTGTTTTTTGTTTTGACACACATATCTCTTTTCAGCATATCTCTATTTCATCCTTCTTTTTTTGGGGGGCATCATATTATTTTCACATCCTGGTAGTGGCATGTTTATATGCCGGATATGTTCTATATCAATCGCCTCAGTTCCCCGATTCCCCTAATTTCTCCCTTTTTTTAATCTCAAAAAGAGAGACTCTACTAAAATATTTCTATTTACTTTCTATTTAAGTATTTTTTCCGAAAAATTCGATTTTTTTCATGGGTTCAATTTCTTTACTATACTCAGAGGCTTAAGTATGTATTTAGGAAATGGGTGGGAAACCGCGAACTGCCCTTGCCATACCTAACATTACACATTGGGCCCTCTTCTCCTCTTCTGAAACTATTACCACTGTACTACTATATACTACACTAGTACTATATACTGCACTACTACTACTATATACTGCACTACTACTATATACTGCACTACTACTATATAATACTACTTGTCAGATCCACCAAAGGTAGTGACCTACCTATGGAGGTATTGTGAAGCCACTCTGCCCGATCCTAACAAGGGCTAGTGCAAACGCCTTAGCACGGCGTTCGGCCATCGTAAATGATGAGCTGTCTTCAAAGATACCAGAACAATCCCCACCATTGTTCTGGTGAAGAGTTTTTCAATGACACGTTTCTCTTCAATTGTTATATAAATCGCACTGGATCCTCAGAAGGAGGATTCATCGACGAATGAACATAGTAACCAGAGTACCTGACGTAAAGCGGAGTATAACACTACTACTACTACTACTACTACTACTACTACTACTACTACTACTCTTATATACTACTACTACTACTACTACTACTACTGACTACTTAGCAGACTACTATTATTAGCTCCACGCTACTCGTACTACTACCACTACCATTGTACCATACATTCTACTATACCATAAACTCTACTATACCATAAACTCTACTATACCATAAACTCTACTGGACACTAGACTACGCTAGACTATCATAGATCACCTTGGATCACCATAGATCATCATAGACTATAACTTATTATTGTGATACAATTTAATTTCTTTTCAATCTTCTCATATTTTGAGACGTTATAATGTATGTCTTCCCATATGACATATCTCTTCTTCTAATATCACACTCGCTCTTTTTCATTCTCTTAAATATCACTTTACTCTTCTACCACTACCTCCCAATTTACTACCATCTCTACTTCTATACAAAAACTATTCTAAAACTAGCTATTGTAGTATCATTACTACTACTACTATATACTCCACTACTATATGTTGGACCTACCATGGGTACACACACTACCCATAGAGATATCTTCAAGCCTACGAATGCCAATGATTCATCCAAGGCACCATAACCCGTGAGTTGGACTCATCCAAGGCACCATAACTCATGACATAGACTCGTCCATTCACCTTAACTCATGACATAGACTCGTCCATTCACCTTAACTCATGACATAGACTCATCCATTCACCTTAACTCATGACATGGCGTTCAACCCCCTTGCTTCACTTCTCTGGTATTCACCGGTTCGCTATATAATCACCTGGATTCCCACTTATTGGGAATCCATCAACGAATGAACATAACTCCAAGTATTAGATGTATTCAAGAATCTATCACTATATACTCTACTACTATATAATCTACTATGTTGGATTCTACTATGTTAGATTCTTGTAAGTACGTTTATTACCTAATCGAAACTATATTTGTTATGTTCTTTTAATACATTTATGCCTAAACTCTTATATTCGTTGATGGTTATTCAAAGAGAGGAACCGATATGGTTTATATAACTTTGAGAGAAACGTGGAACCGAAAAACTCTCCACCAGAACAATGGTAAGGATTGTTCTGGAATATTCGAAAGGACCATCATAGTACTTTATACAACGATGGTCGTGACACGGCTTTTACAATGAATCGGACTGAGAGGCTTCATAATACCTTCATAAGCAGGGCCCTGCCTATGGTGGATCTAACTATTCGTTGATGATTCCTTAGCGAGAGGAATTGGGCGCCATTAAGTAGTCTACCGGAAGGTAGCCGAAGGGGTGTAGTGACGGTGAACCCGAAAGGGGCATAGTAGCATCGGTTCCCGATTAACTGGGTACGTGAGCGCAATATCTATATGGCTTGTATTTCACCCATTTTGGATCTAACATACTAGTACTACTACTACGTACTACTACTTCGTACTACTACTACGTACTACTACTTCGTACTACTACTACGTACTACTACTTCGTACTACTACTACGTACTACTACTTCGTACTACTACTACGTACTACTACTTCGTACTACTACTACGTACTACTACTTCGTACTACTACTACGTACTACTACTTCGTACTACTACTACGTACTACTACTTCGTACTACTACTACGTACTACTACTTCGTACTACTACTACGTACTACTACTTCGTACTACTACTACGTACTACTACTTTTCCCTCCCTTGGAGCCCTTTGGGCTGGTAAGCTTCCTACAGGAGTCCGGTTGCAGCATCATGTGTGGATACTCCTTTCTCTCGTGAGGAGGTAGCTGGCCCTTTTCGTAGGGTTGAAGCATAGCCAAGGCTACACTGAAGTGACCCACGTCCTCAAAGTCTAGCATAGCATCAAGTCCCCCACACTCGTAAAGCATTTCTGTTACCTATAAGCAGAGTTAAACAAATATACGGACATGCCAAAAAGGCAAAATGGTAGAGCTGATATGCATCCTGGGGCTTAAGCCTGTGGAGTATACTATAGTACCTAGTATAGTTTAGTATGATGAGCTATAATTTCCCTCAGCCCATACAGTAATCAAACGTCGGTAAAGACCAGTCACAGCTAACTAAAGAATAGAGCTCCCCAACAGCAAGGTTTATACACCGTCTAATCTTCACAGCACAATACTTTTCTTGTTTATAGCGCATCGGTAATTATTCGGTCCTTATAATGCAGAGGAGTGTCCGTATAAGGTTTTTGAACACTCTGAATGAGGTCCTTTCTCAGTTGTAAGATGTAGGCACCTCTTTGCTCTGCATCGTCCTTCCATTGATGTTCAGATGATCCTGAGAACTTGTCGGCTCGTAGAATCGTCTTGGTAATGTGAAAATAAGGAACCATATACTCTCTATCTACTTTGTACTACACTACTACTCTACTACACTACTACACTACTACTCTACTACACTACTACTCTACTACACTACTACACTACTACTCTACTACACTACTACTCTACTACACTACTACACTACTACTCTACTACACTACTACACTACTACACTGCTACACTACTACTCTACTACTCTACTACACTACTACACTACTACACTGCTACACTACTACTCTACTACACTACTACACTACTACACTACTACACTACTACTCTACTACACTACTACACTACTACACTACTACACTACTACACTACTACTCTACTACACTACTACACTACTACACTACTACACTACTACACTACTACACTACTACTCTACTACACTACTACACTACTACACTACTACACTACTACTCTACTACACTACTACTCTACTACACTACTACTCTACTACTCTACTACACTACTACACTACTACACTACTACACTACTACTCTACTACACTACTACACTACTACACTACTACACTACTACACTACTACACTACTACTCTACTACACTACTACTCTACTACTCTACTACACTACTACTCTACTACTACATAACATTACAAGCGACTTTTGAACAGCTTCAATGTATCATACTTGCTTAAAAAACTAAAACTCAAATCCAGTGAACAATGATTCTCTACTTAAAGTACTAAATCATTCTACAAGAAAGTGGACCACGTCAAAGACAGAATCCTTTCCAGTCAAATGAAACTCGACTATGTTACAAAAAACAACAATGTAGTCGATATATATACAAAGGTTTTGGCCAGAGAAACACTACTTCACCTATGCAAACTTAGTGGTTTTAGACGTACAACTTCAAAGGGGCCACATAAGGTTCTAGAGGAATGAGTGAGTACAGACTAGTATTATAAGTAGGTCTTGGCATCAGGAGTAGTCAGATTTGACTTCAGACAAGGTATTATCAAGTCCTCATTCAAAAAGAAAAGAGTCCAAGGAATCGCAAGTATTTATAAGGGGGATTCCGCTCAAGGTTGAGCACTATCACTAGTGACTACAAGACGGATTTCCTAGTACAGATTAATAACACAACTAAAAAAGACAAGAGTGAACACAATGAAAGAACCATTACTGATCAACGAAGTATGAATTGCGAAGTTCAACAGTATGTACTGGATACTAAAGACTATGAATATAGTATATTGTTAGTGGTAGAGTTAATCTAGTCTGGAAATAGGGCTTCGAGCATACAGTTATGTTATCTTGATGGGAATTAATGACCAATCAATGAACCAATGAACCAATGATATGACGAGAAAGCTCAAGATGGTCCAGAATCACCACTTTCTCTTCCACATCAATATCCATTCCGGTGTATTGGCCATGATCTGGGGTACTAGAACGTAGAGACTAGATAGTCTAACATTGGAGTCTAGTACCTTTTCAGTAGCTTTTCAGTAGCTTTTCAGTAGCTTTTCAGTAGCTTTTCAGTACCTTTTCAGTAGCTTTTCAGTAGCTTTTCAGTAGCTTTTCAGTAGCTTTTCAGTAGCTTTTCAGTAGCTTTTCAGTAGCTTTTCAGTACCTTTCCACCACTCCACCTCCGTGATCGATCTATCGTCTGTGTAATGGTATCTAGATCAGTCTAGTACCCAAAATATGACTGGATGTAGTCTAAAAAAGTAGAGACTAGAACCCTGAGCTCCAGCAGTAAAAGAAATGACTCACCTTAATGCTTCAATTAATTCCTCTTCTTGCCCTTTGTCTGTTTGCTCACGCCCTCCTTCCCATTGACCCGTTTGCTCACCCCCTTCTTCCCCTTCAACTCGTCAAGCGCAGAAACATGCGTCATACCCAAGATGGTCTTAGACGTCTTGCCCGTGGCCAACTGATGGGCTAAGTTATCCAAGCCACTGGTCAAATACGACCGGCGGTGGTTCTTTCTCAACGGCTTGGCTAGCGATTCCCTCAATCGCGCCCGGATGGACTTCTGCTCCTCCACACTTAACGTCTTGGTCTCCTTTCTCTTTCTCTGTTTCTTGATCACATCATCTTCAAACGCCTCGACGTCCGAAAGACTGTCCAAACCCAAATCCTCCGCGGCCTGCTTGACCCAGTTATCTTCTTTTCGCGTGGCCGTGGAAGCAATGGAACTATCAGCCAATAATGAAGCCATACGCACGCGTTCACGGATCTGCGCCACAATATCGTAGTCTATGGGCAACATCTTGACTCCGGAATGGGCCAAGTTACCCGTAGATTTGGAGCCCTGCGCCACCATCTTGCGGAGCTTGCGTAGAGGCCCCGAAGCTTCTTGTGGCAGACAGAACATCACCGAAACTCCCTCGCGGCCTGCACGGGCCGTTCTTCCCGACCGGTGCACATACATATCTGCCGATCTGGGCAAGTGGTAGTGAGCAATGTGGTCGATGTTGGGGATATCCAACCCACGTGCAGCCACATCCGTAGCCACAAGCACCGACAGAGGGTTCTTTGCACACGAGGCCTTGAACCGCTCCAAAGCCCGTAATCTCTGTTTCTGGATCATGGCCGAATGGATGCCAAACGCAGGCATCCCCAAGTTCTCCAAAAGCGGAACGAGTCTCCGTACCGACTCTACACTATTGGCAAACACAAGCGTCAGACCTGGGTAGTTCAACACAAAGTAGTAGATGTACAAGTCCCGTTCCGTGGACCCACACTCCACCAAGGCCTCGGTGACCTGGCCCGAAACAATCTCCTTGGGGTTGGCATCACATAGGAATGGCCTGGCATCCTTGAACCGCAATTTTTTGGTGAGCAATTCCAAGATCTCGTCGTTTCCAATTAAGCCCGTGGAAACCCCACTTTTCTGGGCTTTTCCAGTCTTATTCCGATCAAGTTTGCCGAAAAATTCCCTTGAAAACGTGGCGGAGAACACCAAGGTCTGCCATTTGCGGCCAAACACCCGTTTATCCCTGAATTTCTCAAGAAGTTCTAAGATTTTGGCAAACTCCTCGAAATGCCCATCCTGCAACAACCGGTCGGCCTCATCCAAAACAACCATATCCGTGGAGGCCATGCGCTTACAGAGATCCTGACTGCGCTCCATCAACTCAAGAAACCGACCCGGTGTAGCAACAACCACCCCCGGTTTATACAGGAGAAGCCGCTCCTGTCTCTGAATCGAAAGACCTCCAGTGATAGACACGATTCCGTTTTGGGAAAGCGGGGATGTACGCGTGATGCTTTTAAGGTGATCCACCACTTGGTGAGCCAATTCTCGCGTGGGTGCGAAAATAATGCCGGTGACTTCTGCCCACTGTCTCTCCAGTGATAACACCAGATCGAGATTCAGACCTTGGGGAATTTGCAGAATTTCTTTTTGCAGGATTTCCTTTTTTGGACTTTCCAGAATTTGCAGAACCTCCAGAATCTCCAGATTCTGTCCCCTCACAGTCTCCTTCTTCGGTCTGGCTTCTCTTAGCTTCTTGTAGTGACGCTCTAGAATGGGCACACCATAGGCCAATGTTTTTCCGCTTCCGGTCGTGGCCTTACCAACCACATCCTTGCCCTGCATGGCCACGGGAATAGTTTCTTTCTGGATGGCTGTGGGCTCGGAGAACCCGTTGGTTTGGAGCCCCTGCATGGTATATGCACTGAGTCCCAATGGCTCCCATTTGGGGAGGTCGATTTCGCTCTCGTCAAGTGGCGGGAGTGTGATGTTACCGAAAGTTCCCTGTATGAGCTCTTCTTCATCAAATCCAGTAAACTCCAGTTCTTCCAGTTCTTCCCCCACCTTCTCCTCCACGTTTTCCTCCACTTCCCCCACCTTCACCTCTTCCCCATCAACCTTACTCCCTTGATCTCCATCACCCTTGATCTCCTCACCCTTCACTTCCTCACCCTTCACTTCCTCACCCTTACTACCCTTCTTCTCCCTTTTCCTCTTTTTGTCCTTTCCAAAGAGCTTGTCCAATATACCGGACTCCTTCTCGTCGTCTTTGGCAATGAACTCGGCCTTTCCATTGACCATCCTCACATCCACTCCCTCCAATTCTTCCAAGCCAAAAAACCCGTCGTAGTCGCCGAGATTGTCGGGGATCTCCACGGGTTTCCAGGCCATGGCATCTGCACTGATGATTTTGTTGACACTGGCGTTTTTCTCCGATAACGTGGGGGTCCGCACCGGAGCTTTGATGACTTTTCCTCCTTTGTCCTTGCCAGCCTTGACAATTTTTCCTCCTTTGGACGCCTGGCTGCCGCCCTTAACGACTTTTCCACCCTTTCCTTTGCCGGTTCCGTTTTTTCCGGGTTTTCCCGTCTTTTTCGGCACTCCCATAGCTATAGTGTCTAGCTCATCGCACCTGATGAAGCTGATGAGCTTAGCTGCGCACACCCGTACATGTTGAACTTGCGGGACATCTGTACCTCACGATCACGTGCCTGTTAGCACTTGAGCAAAGTTCACATTCACGTATCCCATCAGCACGTAAATGTAGGAGCTTGGAAGTGTTAGAATTAATACTTTATGACTGAGAAAATGACCGCATTTTTAACATTAGGAGGAAATTGTCGCTAGAAGGATTTTTAAAGCCATCTTGCATATCGATGTATATGCAGGTCAACATGACTTGGTATATAAGAAGGGGTAATCCGCGTCGTTGAGACAGTGCGGATAAGTAAATCTATCATGGAATCCCCAGGTTGAATTTATAGGAATCTAATAAACGTTATCACCGCTCCACTATCACAGGCGCAAAGCATTAAGCGTCAACACATCCCACATGTTCAACAGAAAGCCTTGGTAAAAGCCTTGGTAAAAGCCTTGGTAAAAGCCTTGGTAAAAGCCTCGGTAAAAACCTCGGTAAAAGTCTCAGGTGGCATAACATCAATTCTAACATTAAGTGCTTGTCACCTTGCTTATATAAATATATATGAAACAGAGTACAATTAGACTAGAGAAGCCAATAGTGAGAGACTTTAGCATGGGATAGTAGAGCTCCAATTCTACGGCTTTGAGTCGTGCCATGGTCGAGATCCCCAAATTTATATTCAATATTTTCCATGACACGAATATACTCCTGTTTTCACGTACACTTCATATACTCCAAAACTTGGAATGGAATAGCACTTGAACAGAGCACGTGCCTTTTTGCACACGATTTGCACGTGGTATTCACGTGACTATCACATGACCTCAACCTCATCGCAATTCCCCCTACTCCCTACACCATATGCTCCGGAAGCCCAAAACCATCACACGGAACGTTCGGCACCCCAAAAGTCTTAAGCCTCAGAAAGCTCGGCAGCTCATACGTCGGTTCCATACGCTCGAGAAATGGAAACGGGCCGTTCTACAGTTTTTGGCGGCGCTTAACCCCGAAATCTCCGACCAAAACTACCGCCAGGTTCTCGGGGCCGAGTATAAGAATGAGGTTAGCCGCTGGAAGAAAAAAGTGGCAAAGAATCCGGTGGAAAATGTTCAGGTTGATCATACGACCGGGCGTGCCGAGCTCATAAATACACTAGCGGGCATCGACTGCGAAGAGGAGTTCCGAGGGGGTTTGCATGTTTACCAGATGGCATCGACCGTGGGTCAGGATACCACGCGAGGAGGCGATTCACTGAAGTGGTTGGTCAAGGTGGTGACGGAATTGAACATTAGTGGAATCAAAAACACGTTAGAAATCGGTAGCTTATCTGTGGAGAACTGCATACTGCGAGACGGCCGGTTTGGTACTGTTTGCAGGATCGACTTGAATCTGCAGCACCCTCGGATTTTGCAGCAAGACTTTATGGACCGGCCACTCCCGCGGTCGGATGGTGAACGGTTTGAGATGATATCATGTCTGTTGGTTTTGAACTTTGTACCGGATGCAGGACGCCGCTATGAGATGCTTCTTCGGATCACCCAGTTTCTTCTTCCAGGCGGTCACGTGTTTTTGGTGTTGCCACTACCGTGTGTGGACAATTCCCGGTACATGGATGCGGGGCTCCTAACTGCAATCACCCAAAGTCTTGGGTTACATCAAAGGAAGACCCATTCCTCCTCCAAGCTCTACTATGCATTGTACCAGTGGCTGGGTGAACTGGAGGCGTTTGAGTACCGCAAAAAAGAGCTCCGGCTGGGAAAGACCCGGAATAACTTTTATATAGACTGCAGGGGCAGCACTGGGAAGAAGAGTGAGGGGAGTGAAAGGAAGGGAAATGAGTGAGAGGAAGGGAAATGAGTGAGAGGAAGGGAAATGAGTGAGAGGAAGGGAAATGAGTGAGAGGAAGGGAAATGAGTGAGAGGAAGGGAAATGAGTGAGAGGAAGGGAAATGAGTGAGAGGAAGGGAAATGAGTGAGAGGAAGGGAAATGAGTGAGAGGAAGGGAAATGAGTGAGAGGAAGGGAAATGAGTGAGAGGAAGGGAAATGAGTGAGAGGAAGGGAAATGAGTGAGAGGAAGGGAAATGAGTGAGAGGAAGGGAAATGAGTGAGAGGAAGGGAAATGAGTGAGAGGAAGGGAAATGAGTGAGAGGAAGGGAAATGAGTGAGAGGAAGGGAAATGAGTGAGAGGAAGGGAAATGAGTGAGAGGAAGGGAAATGAGTGAGAGGAAGGGAAATGAGTGAGAGGAAGGGAAATGAGTGAGAGGAAGGGAAATGAGTGAGAGGAAGGGAAATGAGTGAGAGGAAGGGAAATGAGTGAGAGGAAGGGAAATGAGTGAGAGGAAGGGAAATGAGTGAGAGGAAGGGAAATGAGTGAGAGGAAGGGAAATGAGTGAGAGGAAGGGAAATGAGTGAGAGGAAGGGAAATGAGTGAGAGGAAGGGAAATGAGTGAGAGGAAGGGAAATGAGTGAGAGGAAGGGAAATGAGTGAGAGGAAGGGAAATGAGTGAGAGGAAGGGAAATGAGTGAGAGGAAGGGAAATGAGTGAGAGGAAGGGAAATGAGTGAGAGGAAGGGAAATGAGTGAGAGGAAGGGAAATGAGTGAGGAAGGGAAATGAGTGAGGAAGGGAAATGAGTGAGGAAGGGAAAGGAGTGAAAGGAGTGAAAGGAAGGGAAAGGAGTGAAAGGAAGAGCGAACAAAGAGTTAGAAGAAGAAAAAGGGAAAGGTATTATGTTCTTTGATACATTTATGCCTAACTAAAACTATATTCGTTGATGGTTCCTCAAAGAGAGGAAGCGAAGTGGTTTATATAACTTTGAGAGAAACGTGGCATCGAAAAACTCCCCACCAGAACAATGGTAAGGATTGTTCTGGAATATTCGAAAAGGGCCTCTGATTCCCGAATTGTCACAATGACCAAATGCCGTGCCACGACATTTGTAGTAGACAATTCTAGAGTCGGACATCGTAGGCTCCATAATGTATCAATAAGTAGTGTTCTACCTATTGTGGATCTAACAACAGTAGTTCAATACGACCAATGCAGTGTTTTTCAAAACTATTCAAACCACACTAACAAAATTAAATAAACCAATAATTCAAAAAGGTTCGTACCCCTTCGCATAGTCTTTCAAACCAAATGGAATAATGTTTCACACCAACATTCATTAGAATTCAATATTCTGAAATGTTCAATTTAAAATCTTAAAGATGGAGGATCGCCTCTTATGTACCACATTTGGGAGTCTTTCAATACCAATCAAGCGTGAAAAACGGACGGAACTGAACTGGTTTACTTATTATCCTGTATACAACAACTTGTCCATATGGTTTGAAAGATTGTGCGAAGGGGTACGAAACATTTTGTCGCGCTGAATCATTTTGTCGCGCTAGTTTGAATCATGTTGTCGCACTGGTTTGAATAATTTTGAAAAACACTGTACTCAGTTACGTCAAATAGGTCAAATGTTAAATGTTAAATGTCAAAAATAGACAAAAAAATAGACAAAAAAATACGCCAATACCTTAAGTCTATTGGCTACAGATCAATGGGTATTGTTGTGCATGACGTCACGGCGCATTACCAGAAAAAGACTAGGAAATGACTAGGAAAGGACTAGGAAATGACTAGGAAATGACTAGGAAAGGACTAGGAAGTGATCAGGAAGTGATCAGGAAATGATTAGGAAATGACTAGGAAATGACTAGGAAGTAATCAGGAAATGACTAGGAAATGACTAGGAAATGACCCCAGATCATATGCTATAACTGTACACCGGGCTCCTTTGTCCCCAATCGTTATTCCCCAAGAGAAAATCCCACAGCCCCCAGGCCACTATCTCGAGTACTACCTCTTTAGTACTAAAACCACCTCTTTAGTACTAAAACCACCTCTCAAGTACGACAACCCATAACAGGACATAAAATACAGTATATGGTAAAAGTAGGGGAAGTGTATGGTAAAAGTAGGGGAAGTGTATGGAAGTGTATGGAAGTGGATGGAAGTGTATGGAAGTGGATGGAAGTGGATGGAAGTGGATGGAAGTGTATGGAAGTGGATGGAAGTGGATGGAAGTGGATTATTTTCTACACCTCCTGCTTTACATCAAAATATTTAAGGAAGAATGGATACCATCATCAGTGGGGAGATACAAGTTCGGGTCGTTGGTGTCACGTTACCAACTCCTAGATGTTATTCCAAGTTTTGTTCTAGGTTATACCTAGACCTAGGGAGGCAGGGCTGAGCTGAGACCTAGGGGACAGAGTGCAGATATCTGGTTTCAAGTTTAGTTTCTGGACAGTATTGTGCTAGACCTCTCAATACAGTAGAGTAGAGTAAAGGAGAGTAAAGGAGAGTATAGTATAGGAGAGTATAGGAGTGTATAGGAGAGTACAATAGAGTATAGGAGAGTACAGTATAGTACAGTATAGGAGAGTATAGTAGAGTAGAGTATAGGAGAGTAGAGTATATGAGAGTATAGGAGAGTATAGGAGAGTAAAGGAGAGTATAGTATAGGAGAGTATAGTATAGGAGAGTACAGTAGAGTAGATTATATGAGAGTATAGGAGTGTATAGGAGAGTACAATAGAGTATAGGAGAGTACAGTATAGCACAGTAGAGTACAGTATAGCACAGTATAGGAGAGTATAGTATAGGAGAGTAGAGTAGAGTAGAGTAGAGTAGAGTAGAGTAGAGTAGAGTATAGTATAGTAGAGTAGAGTAGAGTATAGTAGAGTAGAGTAGAGTAGAGTATATGAGAGTATAGGAGAGTATAGGAGAGTACAATAGAGTAGATTTGCCGTACATATGTTCTGTATGTTCGTCGTGTGAATGATGTTATCACGGGAGGCGAGAAAGCCAGAAACACCGTGGTGCAAGCTTTTGACTTTGCTGTCAACAAGGTCGGAATTGATCTCGAGAGCCCTGATACATTGACTCCATTGACGCCTGATTTCACGCGCAAGAACATTTCTTACTTTAAACCGTTTTATCGACGAGGCTTTTAAACTTGATTTCATTAAAAAGCCTTCATAGACGGAGGTCTCAAAACTCGCTGCGCAAGCTTTCATTTCTCTAAACACTTTGATGTCCTCTCTCAAAGTAGAAGGCCTTAGCAATGATTATTGTAGTACCAGACGGAGGGGCTTCATAATACCTCAAAATTTGGAACACTACCTATGGTGGATCTGACATCCCTCCCAGCCTCGATGTCGATTTATTTGGGAAAAGCTCAATATCCAGGAGGATTCCGACGACGATGATGACGACGAGCCAGACACGGCAGACAGGGAGTCACGTGGACAAGTGCATAGTGACAGAGACCCAATGGAATAAGTCTTTTGATCTATGCGTGCAGGTAAGACCTGTGCTGGGTCTTAATGCCAATCCAAGGCCATTGACCAGGATCTTCTGGGCATTCGAGCACTGGATCATACGAACTGGGATCATACGAACTGGGATCATACGAACACTTATGAGAGTATAGGAGAGTATAGGAGAGTAAAGGAGTGTAGAGTATAGGAGAGTAGAGTAGAGTAGAGTATATGAAAGTATAGGAGAGTACAGTAGAGTACAGTATAGCACAGTATAGGAGAGTATAGTATAGTATAGTATAGTATAGTATAGTATAGTATAGTATAGTAGAGTATAGTATAGTAGAGTAGAGTAGAGTGTAGTATAGTAGAGTATAGTAGAGTAGAGTAGAGTATAGGAGAGTACAGTAGAGTAGAGTATAGTATAGTATAGTAGAGTAGAGTATATGAGAGTATAGTAGAGTGCAATAGAGTATAGGAGAGTACAGTATAGCAAGTAGAGGATGCTATTTTGGCAGTTGACTATATACCAAAGTATTATGAAGTATCTTAATATACTTGTGTAATTAAATAGTTTACTAGACTACTGTAAGGAAAAATCAGTTTCAATAGTACTAGTCCAGATAGTAGTGGATTGGAAATGTGTATGTAGTAACATGTATAGTGACTACAGTAATCAGTTAGAAGTAATGAGGTGTAGCTGTAGGTGTAGGTGTAAGAGGTAAGCTGTATAAAAAGTTTCGTACTCTTTTCGCAGTGTTTCATACCAAATGGCATAATGTTTCACACCAACTTTCATAAGAATTCAATATTCTGAAATCTTAAATCTTTTTTAATCTGCAGGATTGCCTCATATGTACTACATTTGGGATTCTTGCAGTACCAATTAAGGGTCAAAACGGACGGACGGACGGAACTGAATTGAACTAAACTGGGTTCCTTGTGTAGATTTGATAATTCCAGCTCAGCGAGGAATTCTGGGGAATCAGGTGGCCCGTAGATACCCAATGGTTCAAGATCCAGAGGTCTTCTCTTACTATAGGATATGTAAGTCATTGTCTCATCAAGATGTATATACGGTAGAGATTGTTTATCTTAACAAGATTGAGGTCCGTCTCGTATACTATTAATCATACACTAGATCTTTCACCATGGCTAATTTATGGGCTGCCTGATGTTCAACCATGGTTGCAGATAAGACATTACTGAATCTACAGTATGTGGTTATATTGGAACAGTATCTGGTTCTAATGTTACAGTATGTGGTTATATTGGAACAGCAACTGGTTCTAATGTTACAGTGTTTTTCAAAATTATTCAAACCAGTGGGACAAAACTATTCAAACCAGTGGGACAAAATTATTCAAACCAGTGGGACAAAACTATTCAAACCAGTGGGACAAAATGTTTCGTACCCTTCGCACATCCTCTCAAACCAAATGGCATAATGTTTCACACCAACTTTCATTAGAATTCAATATTCTGAAATCTTAAATCTGGGTATTGCCTCATATGTACTACATTTGGGAGTCTTGCAGTAATAATCAAGGGTCAAAACTTTTTGAATTATTGGTTTGAAACATTTTTCTAGTGTGGTTCGAAACATTTTGTCGCGCTGAAACATTTTGTCGCACTGGTTTGAACCATTTTGAAAAACACTGTACAGTGTTAGACCCACCATTGTTCTGATACCTCACTGAGAAATTAGACACGTGCCTGCAGGGATGGAGCCTCATCTAGGATCCATCCCTCATAGGGAACGGTCAGCGTGGGGCTAAATCTATTTACCTTTCAAAGAACCCTTTGGAAGTGATACCCTGAGATAGTGCAGTGAGTGACATTTCTGTAACAATTTGTATTCAATATCTAGTCTGTATAGAGAAGGTAGAATAAAGGTCCTTGAAGAGAAAGCATATAAAATATTCTTTCTTCTCATACCTGTAGGAAGAGGCCGTGCAAGTTCAATAAGTAGAGCACATCGGTAAAACTGGAAGTGCGGTTTAACACAGCAGTCAAGGGAAATGAGGGCTCATGCCCTATGGGCATACATGATGCAATGGAACCTTGAGTGCAGGGCACTTAGGGATATATACTGTATATGCACCTCATATCACAACAACCATGGGTAGTTTACTACCCATGTGGATGCTGAAACCCTGCACTAGTCGATCAGATGTTGAGCGGCCTTCGGCCCTCAATACGACCTCTATTCCTCTATGCCGGACCAGTCTATATACGGTGCGATGGTTCCTCAAGGAGGAACCATCGACGAGTAAACATACAAAACACACTAGAACAGAGTACTGGACGTAAACCAGAATCTAACATACAGTATCTGGGTGTAATGATGGGTCTAATGGATATTCTAATGGTAATAAATACAACATGGTCTTGTAGAAGTTAAACTGATATAGTAAAAAATGAATGTGTAAAATATGAGCCCATATTAAAAGATTTATTGAAGAAGCAATAGAGAAGTGTAGAGAGGTGGATGGAGGTGTAGAGAATTGTAGGGAAGTGTAGAGAAGTGTAGAGAAGTGTAGAGAAGTGTATGGAAGTATAGAGAAGTGTGTGGAAGTGTAGGGAAGTGTAGAGAAGTGTAGAGAAGTATAGAGAAGTGTAGAGAAGTGTAGGGAAGTATAGAGAAGTATAGACATGTAGTCTGGGTCCATTGTTAGTACATTACCATGAGTCACAATGTAGTATACTAGCTGAAATGTATTGATGTAATAATTTTATTGATGGATTCCCAATAGTGAAAATCCAAGTGATTATATAGCGAACCGGTGAATACCGGGGAAGTGAAGCAAGGCGATTAAACGCCATGTCACGGGTTATGGTGACTTGGATGAGTCATTGGCATTCTTAAGCTCCAAAGATACCTCTATGGGTAGACACACTACCCATGGTAGGTCTAACACCATTAAGATAGTACATTAAGTGATAGATTAAATGATAGTACATTGAGTGACAGTACATTGAATGACAGTATATTGAGTGACAGTATATTGAGTGATAGTATATTAAGATAACGTTACAGTCTATTAAGATAACATTCAGTGACATTTAGTGACATTAACTGACAGTAGATTAAGCGTTGAGTCATAATTATGCTACAGTGGCATGTGGCATTGTGGCGTGTTAACTACAATAACCACGCGGCTTGGAGCGAACAAGGCATGTGACTACAATAGCAGAGGTTTACCCGAAGATACTATGTACAGGAAAAGGGTCTGGGGTATATGGAAAGTCCCGAGGCTAAAACTGCACAAAGCCACACTAACGTCGTCTAGAGGACACGAAGAGCTTATTTGATCCAGACCATGCATGGCAGAAAAGAATGGCCGCCTGCATACAGGGACGCCGCACCACTCCAGTTTCTCCGGATTGTTCCGTTCGGAATGCGTAGCGTCACGAGCCCTTGCCCGTCACACCACCGCGGAGCTTGTCCTCATCCATCCGCGCTCTGCCACTTCCGCCCAGTTCCGGTGGTGTGATGTGTCATTTCTGCACAAGTAACCTTGCCGCCGCAAAAAAACTTCCCGCACCCTCGGATCCCCGTAAACCGCATGCCTTTGTCCCGACCGGCTCAATGTATTGTAAGTACCCCAAAGCTTGAGTCGGCTTTGCCCGTGGGGGGACCCCACGCTCTCAACCTCGACGTGCGCCGCACAACATGCTGAGCCTAGCTTGCGCCCAAACCATGCACGCAGATGCGACAAATTTTTCCCCGGCCGTCCAAGGTCTGGCAGACAGATGCAAGCGGGTGGAAGCCTAAAACGAGCGAAACCTCCCCAACGCGGGGGGGCTATCCCAAAAAGGAAATTGTGCCCAGGTGACTCCGAGGCAGAGCACGGCGTTGGTGCAGGACGCAGACCGGCGTGAGGCATGGGTCGATTTATTTTATGCGGCAAACAGACCTCCGACGGAAAAACCTCCAAAAAATCACGCATGCTCCAAAACTGCATACAATGCGTCTCGGGCACCCCACTACTCCAGTCAATAGTGCGCCTCCTGCAGACGCCCCCATGGAGGCGCTGCCATAATGTAAACGGTCCCAGTCAAAGTTTATGCTAAGCCAGAAGCGAAGAAGAACTGCAGAACCGGGGGGTCTATTCGGGCTGTGATTGGTCCATTTATAGGAAGCGAACCTCGGGGCAAAAGCCTGTGCACCACTCGTTATGCCCACTCATGCGTGCCCCTTAGCGGTAAGGCGGAAGAATATCGGGGGACACGGAGAAACCTGGAGCACATTTTGGAGTGTTCCGGTATGCGGGCGCGGCGCGCAGCGCGCATGCAGAAAATCTGACCAACCAAGATTTTCCGAGCGCATCAGTCCGAAAAAAAAAATGACCCGCACTTTTATGCTCTTACTCATGCTGCGTCCCGGACATGGCCCTATATAAGAGCCCCCGCCCTCCTCCCCATTTCCCCTTCTCTTTTTTTTTTCTCCATTCTACTTCACACCCTTTTTCTTCGTCATGTCTTCTGAAGACCTTCACAACAAATCGGGGGCCGAAACCCCCTTGGACAACGGCTCCATCTTAGCAAAGGAGAAGAGTAACCAGGCCTCCACACCCGACGTCGTCGTGTTGCCCGAAAAGTCCTTCAAGGACTACCTCTCCATTTCCATTTTCTGTTTCTTTGTGGCTTTCGGTGGTTTCGTCTTTGGTTTCGATACCGGAACCATTTCTGGTTTCGTCAACATGCCTGACTTCAAGCGTAGGTTTGGTCAGCTTGGTGCTGATGGTGCTTATTACCTTTCGGACGTCAGAGTCGGTTTGATTGTTTCCATTTTCAACGTTGGATGTGCCGTGGGAGGTATTTTCCTTTGTAAGATCGCCGATGTTTACGGCAGAAGAATCGGGCTTATGTTCTCCATGATCATTTATGTGGTGGGAATCATCATCCAGATTGCTTCTCAGAATGCTTGGTACCAGTACTTCATTGGCCGTCTCATTGCCGGTTTGGCCGTGGGTACCGTTTCCGTGATTTCTCCTCTTTTCATCTCCGAGGTGTCTCCAAAACAACTCAGAGGTACCTTGGTGTGCTGCTTCCAGTTGTGTATCACCTTTGGTATCTTCTTGGGTTACTGCACCACCTATGGAACCAAGAAGTACTCCGACTCTAGACAATGGAGAATCCCCTTGGGCTTGTGTTTCCTCTGGGCCATTCTTTTGGTTGCTGGTATGTTGAACATGCCTGAATCCCCAAGATACTTGATTGAGAAGTCCCGTATTGACGAGGCCAAGAAATCCATTGCTGTTTCCAACAAGGTCAACGAGGAGGACCCTGCTGTGTACCACGAGATCCAGCTTATCCAGGCTGGTATTGACAGAGAGGCTTTGGCCGGTAAGGCTTCTTGGAAGGAGTTGGTCACTGGTAAGCCAAAGATCTTCAGAAGAGTCATCATGGGTATTATGCTTCAATCCTTGCAGCAATTGACCGGAGACAACTACTTCTTCTACTATGGTACCACGATCTTCCAGGCTGTGGGTTTGAAGGACTCGTTCCAAACCTCCATCATTTTGGGTATTGTCAACTTTGCCTCGACCTTTGTTGGTATCTATGCCATTGAGAGATTGGGTAGAAGAGTGTGTCTTCTTTCCGGATCCGCCGCCATGTTCGTGTGTTTCATCATCTACTCGGTGATCGGAACCCAGCACTTGTACATCTCCGGCTTCTCCAACGACACTTCCAACACCTATAAGCCAAGTGGAAACGCCATGATCTTCATCACGTGTCTCTACATCTTCTTCTTTGCTTCGACCTGGGCTGGTGGTGTGTACTGTATCATCTCCGAGTCTTACCCATTGAGAATCAGATCCAAGGCCATGTCGGTGGCCACCGCCGCCAACTGGATGTGGGGTTTCTTGATTTCCTTCTTCACGCCCTTCATCACCTCCGCCATCCACTTCTATTATGGATTTGTGTTTGCCGGCTGTTTGCTCTTCTCGTTCTTCTACGTGTACTTCTTCGTGGTGGAGACCAAGGGTCTTTCCTTGGAGGAAGTCGACATCTTGTACGCTTCCGGCACCTTGCCTTGGAAGTCCTCCAACTGGGTTCCTCCTAGCTTTGAGGAGATGGCCCACTCGTACGCTCTCAACGATGCCAAGCCTGAGGGCGACCACGTTTAATCGCATATAGATAATTGATAGATAATTTGGACAGTCAGTAGTCAATACTCTTCCTCTTTGGCCATGGACTCAAGACGCCTTCCATAATATAAGCATAGTACCTCTGAACCATACCATAGATCCACTTGATACATCACTTAATAGATGCTTGAACCACTGGATATAGATGTTTGATGTCAGTAAAGGTGGGGCCAGGGCCTGTTACCTTTTGTTAAAGTCCAACTGCATGCAGTCAAGTTCCCCGACTGAACCTAAACAACACTCAAATAGCCCTTCAATGCCAACTAATGATATCGCATCTGCAATGTTCTCAGGGAGTTTAGTCACCTTGACATGTCAGGTGATATCGATGAAGACCTCATAGATCCAAAGATCGAAACAATGTCTCACCAACTCCAAGCCCCATACATTATACCTTCATGATCATCGATACATTATGCCTTCATGATACGTCATACCTTGACATGATCATCGATCATAATACTTCATATGATATTCAAAATGCTGAAAGGTCAGAGAGTTCTGAAACATTGTGACAGGAGCACACAAGAGTTAACCCATCTGTCATCAGTCTGTGTCATCAGCTTCAAGTACCTAAGGTTCGCATTGCCCCTAGTGAGAGTTGATGTCGTTCCAGCTGGATGGTGGCTTTGACTGATCAGGCCAGAATCCATATCACTTTGGTAGTCCTCGTCCCCGTCCCTGCCCTAGCGTCTGTCCCTGTTACCGTCCCTGTCCTTAACCTCGTTCTTAATCTTGTCCATGTCCTGATCTAATTCTTCAGTTAACATTGGGGATCCTGTTAAAGAAGGGATAGAAGGAATGGTCTTTGGCACTTCTTTTTCAACAGCAATACCCGTATACCCCTAAGATTCGTCCATCATACCAGGAATCCACCTCTGTTCAAGTAATTCCAGAGCCAATACCCCAAGTCTTTTGTGTTTATAGACATGTAGGTCGTTGTCTGTAGACCTCTGATGACACTGAATGCCCAAGTCATGGAGTCGTTGAGGTGCAAACCCCTTGGATAGTCGTAGTGGACCAAGAAAGCTTATGGGCACTCATCATAGAAGAAATAGAAGTCATGGTTCATCTAGAACGGGAGCTTGTCCATAATGAAGAAAGAAAGGAGTTTGAAGAAAGGGGAATAAAGAAAAGGGGGTAAAGATATGTGGGGCTTAAAGAAGGGGGAGTAAAAATAAGTGAGGTTTAGGGAAGGGGGGAGCCCCTTTTATATACGATTTCTTACCCCGCTCTGTTTATTTGCAGCCACCGACCATGCAGGCGCGGCGACCTGCGAAGTATATAAGACAGCGCATTCCCCCCTATTCCCCCTATTCCCTTATTCTAAGTCCTCATTGTTCTTCTATGTTCAGGACAAAAGGAGACCAGCGTCTTAAGGCTGGGGTGTCCCCTTGATGTGATTTTGTTTTGAAAATTGAAATATCAAGGTACTGTTGGACAGATTGGACAAACTGGACAAACAAGACTATGATTAGACAGACTGTACAGATTAAGGCTATGACTGGACAGATTAGGACAGAGTATGAGTATGTTCGTGATAGACTATGGAGTGGCTATGGAGTGACTATGGAATGACTATGGAATGACTATGGAATGACTATGGAGTGACTAAGACCGTGACTGGACAGACTATAGACAAACTAACACAACTATGGGCAGAGAATAGATAGACTGGACAGACTAGGTAGCCATGGAAGACTTGACAGACTAAAGCTATGACTGGACACACTATGAATATGGACAGAAATATGAACATGTCAATAGATGGACTGTCGAATGACTATGGAATGACTAAGACTGTGACTGGACAGACTATGGATGGACTAAGACAACTATGGGCAGAGGATAGACAAGCTGTACTGACTAATGTAACTATGGAGAGACCATGGCTATGACTGGACAGACTTGGACAAGTACACTAGGGACAGACTAAGACAACCCTGGACATCGATAAACAGACTATGGACAGACTAGGACAGAACATGGTTTATGACTGGATAGACTATGGACAGACCAAGACAATTATGGACAACTATGAGCAGACTATGGATTTGGACGGACTGTTACGAATTTGGACTGACTGTGACTGTGAATGGAGCTGTGACTGTGACTGTGAATGGAGCTGTGACTGTGACTGTGACTGTGACTGTGACTGTGACTGTGACGGGGGCTGTGACCATATCCATGGACTAACTCGTTTCCCGTTTTTCCTACCCACTTCAATGTTGAGTTCGGAAACACAAATTCCAAAAGTGATGGAAATGCACTCAAGGGAACCTAAAAACCAGGATGTTTTGCTGACGCCCAGTCAATCCAATGCCAATGAAAGCCCTATGTATAAGGACTAGTTCCATTCCCCTGATTCTTGGCGCAGTGTTGATTTTGCATGGATATTTACTTATAGGCTCCCACTTTATGGCCATGGAGCCGGTCTGACCATATGACACATGCCCCAGACAAGTCATTGAACAGTACCAAATTCATGGAAGCCTCCTGGGGCTCATAACAGGTCTGGTATAGTTCCGGACTACACTAGAAGTGGGACTAGGCTGGAAGTAATGGGCTGTCCTATAGACTAAACAGTCTATGAAACACCATTATACTAAATTTCCCGCATCAGTCAACCAAGATATCAAGATATCCAGATGTAAATATATCGAGATATCAAGAGATCAATAAGATTAGTCATAGCCATCATACCAGCTAGCATAGTGGGTATCATTCAAAGTCACCAATACCAGCGCATTTCAATCAAGTCATCAGTCGACTCATGGCATAATCACTATGATCAGTCATAGTCATCAGTCTATTCATGGCATAATAGCTATAACCAGTCATAGTCATCAGTCTATTCATGGCATAATCTCTATAGCCAGTCATAGTCATAACCAGCCAGAGTCATTACCGGCCAAAGTTATAACAGATTGGTAAGTGATCAGTATACCAATAGCCATTGGGAACTCAATGATAGACCATGGCAGACAAGTGACTGCGAGGAGACAAGTGACTCATCAGACAAGTAACTGTGAGAAGTGACTCTTAGGCAGACCAATAGACCAATAGTCTAGAATGAAAGTCATAGTCACATAGCACGCCCCATTGGGTCACTGCTTATATGCCAATCCCATAATGATGTCATACTCATTCCCCAGTGTACCCACAGTCAATTCATAGTCAGTCCATAGTTTACCCATTGTTATTCCATATTTAACACATGGTCAATTTAATCCATTGTGCCATACCATGGAGTGTATGAATTCCAATTGACTCAATGATTCTTTACCGCATCCGTGTTTTCCCGAGCCTGCATATGCTTGACGCATGTGTCGCTGTTTCCGTCCGACCGGTACCCCTCTTTGTTCCCAGATGCCTTAACTCCAGATCAAGGAAACAAAGGGAAGGGAAACAAGAGTGATGGAAAACGGTCACTGGAAAGAAAGTATAGGTTCAGAATTGTGAATATCCTTTGGAACCTGCATGTTACCGTGTCACTGGCCCCTGTAGTTGTTGCACTTTAGTGCTGCTTTAGCGATTTCTTTTTTGGGCCGTGAGTCGAGCGCACCTTGAGTCATGAGCCCATTTTTTCCACCTCCGATCGGGTTTCTCCACAATAAATAAAGAGCGCTGCCCACTTTTTCCAGCTCGCTCTCCACCTCTTTGTCTAGCACTTTTCTCCTGTTAGTCTCCCTGCACATTGACCATGCTTAGACGTACCTCCAGACCCTTTTCCGTAGCTGCCAGATTGGCCAAGTGGAACGAAGTGCCTTTGGCTCCTCCCGACAAGATCCTCGGCATCAGCGAGGCCTTCCAGAAGGACTCCAACTCCAAGAAAATCAACTTGGGCGTGGGTGCTTACCGTGACAACTCGGGTAAGCCAATTGTGTTCCCATCTGTCAAGAAGGCTGAGACAATCTTGTTGGAGAAGGAGTCCGACAAGGAGTACACCGGCATCATTGGTTCCAAGAACTACCAGAATGCTGTCAAGAACTTCGTCTTCAACAACTCCGACAAGGACGCCAACGGTGCCAAGTTGATTGCCGACAACAGAATCGTCACTGCCCAGACCATTTCCGGAACCGGTTCCTTGCGTGTGATTGCCGACTTCTTGAAGCGTTTCTATTCCGCCGACAACATCATCGTGCCAAAACCAACCTGGGCCAACCACGTGGCGGTGTTCACCGATGCTGGCATCAAGGCTGACTTCTATGCCTATTACGACAAGGATAACAACGCCTTGGACTTTGAAAACTTGAAGAAGTCCATTTCCTCCGCCGCCGACGAGTCCATTGTGCTTCTCCACGCATGCTGCCACAACCCAACCGGTATGGACTTGACCCCCGAGCAATGGGATGAGGTTTTGTCCATCGTCGAGCAAAAGAAGCTCTTCCCATTGGTCGACATGGCCTACCAAGGTTTCGCTTCCGGTGACCCCTTCAAGGACATTGGTTTGATCCGCAGATTGAACGAGTTGGTGGTCAACGGTAACATTCCAACCTATGCCTTGTGCCAATCCTTTGCCAAGAACATGGGCTTGTACGGAGAGAGAACCGGTTCCGTCTCTATTGTCACTGAGTCTGCCAGCCAATCGCAGGCCATTGAGTCGCAATTGAAGAAGCTCATCAGACCAATGTACTCCAACCCACCTATCCATGGCTCCAGAATTGTCGAGACCATTTTCTCCGACCAGAACTTGTTCAACGAGTGGCTCCAGGACTTGGACTCCGTTGTGGGCCGTTTGAACGTGGTCAGAGACAAGTTGTACCAGAAGTTGGACAAGTCCAACTACAACTGGGACCACTTGTTGAAGCAACGTGGTATGTTCATCTATACCGGTTTGTCTGCTGAGCAGGTGATTGAGTTGAGGGAGAAGTACTCCGTGTACGCCACGGAAGACGGCCGTTTCTCCATTTCCGGAGTTAACGAGCACAATGTTGACTACTTGGCTGACGCCATCAACCAGGTCATCAAGAAGTAGATTCGAGAATAATAAAATCCAGAATCAGAAGTTAGAATCAGACAGTAAACAGTAGACACAATAGACTAATAGTAGACAGACAGTAGTCAGACAATAGACAGTTGACAGACAGAAACTCAACAAAGCTAAAGTAGACGAACCCGATTCTAGGGAACTCGACGACTATGAAGGGAGCGCTAATTTCATGAATTGGTAGACTGTATAATTTATGTACAGTGGAATCAATTTATGTGGGAAGGAGGGGTATTTATATTGCAAGGGGCGGTTTGTGTTTGTGCACCTACTTTTGCAGCCAACCCCCGTGCGGTGTATAAATAAGCCTGATTCCCGCACCAACTCTCCAGACCCTTCAGCTACAAAAGGACCAAGAAAGCAATGAATTTGAATTGGAGGTCGAAATTCTTTGTTTCTCTCTTTCTTTCTCTATAGAGCTGAATTTGGGGAGTCTACAATGGGGTAGCTAAGAAATTCTTTGTGTGGTCTGGTCTACGGTGTCATTACCCCAGAACTTTATACTCTATCACCTGCTATGCTGCTGTTTCACGTGATGTTGGAAATGTTTGAGTAAGTGTAAT
Organism: Metschnikowia sp. 00-154.1; assembly: GCA_002370645.1. Taxonomy (NCBI): domain Eukaryota; kingdom Fungi; phylum Ascomycota; class Pichiomycetes; order Serinales; family Metschnikowiaceae; genus Metschnikowia; species Metschnikowia sp. 00-154.1. The sequence goes on along the minus strand of NKZI01001536.1, from coordinate 20,857 downwards.
GGGAATGATTTGATATTCAGTGTACTCTTCAGTATACTGTTTTGTACTACAGATGAGCTGATATACAGTGGGAGATTTGATATTGATGGTTCTATGTCAGTTTGGTTTTGATTTGGAGATTCAGAATTTCCTTAGTCTTCAATCTAATGTTTTTGTTTTGGAATGGCGGTTGACCTTTTCGATTTGGTGATTCTAATTTTGGTGACCTATTTTGGTGATTGGTTGGTGTGAGTGCAGTTCAGTGCGTCAGGGTTGTTTCACGCGTTGATGTTACATGAAGCAAAATTGCAGTCCATACGAACACCCACCAGAAAAGCAACCAATGGAAACCTCCACTTGACGAGACTCGAGGACTTGTGGATATCAAGTAAGGGCAACCGAAATCCCGCCCAACATGGGGGCGCTTGCATTAACCCTTCTTACATGTCAGGTGAGGGGTCGCCTGAGACAAGTTTGGCGAGATTTTCGGGCGCCTGCAGGAATTACATGATATCCCATACATGGTGCCCCCACGTCGAGGGTGCGCCCTATATATCTGAGAATCTGCTGCCGTCCAAAAAGCCAACCACTCATGTCTCAAACCATTTCCACCACTGCTTTCCAGGACCAGAAGCCCGGCACCTCGGGGCTTAGAAAGAAGGTTGTTGTTTTCAAAAAGGAAAACTACACCGAGAACTTCATCCAGTCCATTCTCAAGGCCATTCCTGAAGAAGCCCAGGATGCTACGTTGGTCATTGGAGGCGATGGCCGCTACTACAACGACCACGTGATCCAGCTCATCATCCAGATTGCCGCTGCTAATGGCGTCAAAAAGGTCATTGTGGGCCAGAACGGTCTTCTTTCCACGCCGGCCACTTCCCACGTCATTAGAATCAGAAAGGCCACTGGAGGTATCATCTTGACGGCATCCCACAACCCCGGAGGACCTGAAAACGATTTGGGTATCAAGTACAACTTGGCCAACGGAGGTCCTGCTCCTGAATCCGTCACCAATAAGATGTATGAGATCTCCAAGAGTATCACCAGCTACAAGATCCACAAGCTTGACACTGTGGACATCTCCAAAATTGGCACTAAGACTGCAGGCCCCATTGAGGTAGAGGTGATTGACCCCACTGCTGACTACGTCACACTCATGAAGGAAATCTTTGACTTCCCTCTCATCAAGTCGTTCATTGCCAAGGACTCCAACTTCCTGGTTCTTTTCGATGCTTTGAACGGTATAACGGGACCATACGGCCAAAAGATTTTCCTTGAGGAATTGGGATTGCCCGAAAGCTCGATTCAGAACTGTGTGCCCAAACCCGACTTTGGTGGCTTGCACCCCGACCCAAACTTGACCTATGCCAAGACTTTGGTGGATAAAGTGGACCAGAACAACATTGCGTTTGGTGCTGCTTCCGATGGAGACGGTGACAGAAACATGATCTATGGAGCTGGTGCATTCGTGTCGCCCGGAGACTCGGTGGCCATCATTGCCGAGTACGCCGACTCGATCCCATACTTTAAGAAACAAGGAGTCTACGGCTTGGCCCGCTCCATGCCTACCTCCGGAGCTTTGGACTTGGTGGCCAAAGGCAAGGGCTTGAATGTGTACGAAGTCCCCACCGGTTGGAAGTTTTTCTGCTCGTTGTTCGACGCAAAAAAGCTTTCTATCTGCGGAGAAGAGTCTTTCGGTACAGGATCCAACCATATCAGAGAAAAGGACGGCTTGTGGGCTATCTGTGCATGGTTGAACGTGTTGGCTGACTTTAGCCAAAAGTTCCCCGAAGAAAAGGCCTCAATCAAAAACGTCCAGGAGAAGTTCTGGCAAAAGTACGGCAGAACCTTCTTCACTCGATACGACTACGAGGAGGTGTCCAGTGAGGGAGCAGGTGAATTGATCGGCTTGCTCTCATCCATCGTCGACTCCAAGCCTGCAGGCACCGAGTTGGCTCCAGGGTACACCATCCAAGAGGCCGATAACTTCTCTTATACCGATTTGGACGGGTCGGTATCTAAGAACCAAGGCCTTTTCATTAAGTTCACCAACGGGCTTAGATTTATCGTACGGCTTTCGGGAACCGGTTCTTCCGGGGCTACCGTCAGATTGTACTTGGAGAGGCACTCTTCAGACGAGGCCACCTTCAACTTGTCTGTGGACAAGTACTTGGAGCAAGACATTAAGTTTGTCTTGGAGTTGTTGAAGTTCAAACACTTCTTGAACAAGGAAGAGCCTGACGTGCGGACCTAAACAGTACCAGGCTGTTTAGTCAGTCAGTCAGTCAGTCAGTCACTCAATCAGTCTAGTAGTCTTGTCTACTAGTCTTCTCTACTAGTCTTGTCTACCAGTCTACCAATCAGTCTATCTGTCTACCAGCCTAACTAAAACTGGACTGGACAAGAGTGGACAAGAACTGAACTGACCAAAACTATACAAAATCCTTACCTAGAGATGAACACAGCGCCATTAAAATTGACGCCAATCGATCATCACCCATACCATGAATACCATCATCTTGTCTAATGATTGTCTATTTACATCAAGATTTGTCTATTAAACCAGTCAAGCCATCTAAGGCTTCGTTGCTTGACGTAATCATTATACCAGTAAAACCGTCTTCATTATCGTTAATAGCATGAGTAGCCTTTGTTCAATTGGGCTTGGGCCGCTTGGCCGACTCTTCGCCGTGGTCTCCCTCTCTCTTGCCTGCAGACGACTCCGAGATCAAGTCGTCGAGTCTTTTCCTCATGGAGTTCTCCCTTATCCGAGCCGCCTGTTCCATGGCCTCCAACTCCATGATCCGCGTCCTGTATAGATCGTTGACTAACTCCAATTCCGAGATCCGGGTTTTTAGCGCCGAAACTTCGTACGACTGCCCGGATGAAGGAGTACTCTCGTGCCCGTTGTTCTTCTTGTTGTTGTTGTCTTGTTCGTCGTTGTTGTTTCCGGAATGCAGAAAGTTTGAAGCCTGGTTACTCCGGCCCTGCATATACAGACTGCCATGGTTCAGAGTCAGGTTCACATTCAGGGTATGGCCCTGCGTATGGGTTTGACTCTGGCCATGGTTCGAATTCTGGTGCAGATTCTGATGCAGTCCACTCAGACTCTGCTTCTGATCATTCTGGGTATGAGCCTGGGAATGTCCATGCTCATGAGCCCCGGCAACACCTTGATTCTGAGTCCCAGTAATACGCTGACTATGGGTTCCAACCGGACCACTCTTCTGCTTTTGAGGTCCAGTATGACTAGAGTTATGTGCACTGACCTGACTATCATAGGAGTGCATATAACCATCCGGCGTCACATGTTCCTTTGCGCCTGGGGCTGGGCTAGAGTGCCCGGATCCAACCGATAGCTGGGGCAACTGGGTAGCAAGCGAGACCCCGGGATTGTTGAGTGGAGGTAACGATGGCTTGGGGTGGTCACCAGCCTCAAGTTTGGGCAAATCCACCTTGGGCCCGTCACGTGCTCCGCCAGGCCCAGGAGTCGTTTTGCCACTGCTACCTCCATTAGGACTGTTGCTGTGTGAACCATCCTGGAGGTGAAATTGGGGCCCAAATGATGGCGATGCATACACATTGGGTTCCTTCTTAGTGTCTCCCAAAGCAGGCAACGTTGGAGCCGATTTCAATGCCGAAGAAGGTGTACTGAGTGAAGTTTCGGATCGTTTCGAAGAGTTCATCAACGAGTATGAACCTGGAGTCGAAGCAGAGCTCTTGAACGTCGCCGAAGGACCCAATTCATTGGACATATTCTCCAAGGCTCCCGCAGCCTGTACAGCCGTCAATGGGTTCTGCGGAGAGAGTTTGGAAGAGGCCGAATTGGAAAAACGGGCATTCAGAACCGAGGGAGTGGTCGAAAGCAACAACGGCGAGGTGATTCGCTGTAAGCCAGGAGCAAACTGCGTAGGAGTCGATGAAGGGTAATGCAACAGCTGAACCTGAGGAGGCAAGTTGGAGTATTGACCCTGAATCTGCAGATTATACACTGCCCCAGAGTAATGGGCCCTGCTTGGGTGCAGGAGCGGCGACTGCACGGCCGTGGTCACATTAGGAGTAGTATTGGTAGTGCTGGAGTAGCCACCCATGGAAAGAAGCAAATCCGAAGGCGAATCATGGGGCAGCAGTTTCTTGGCCGTATTTGGGATGGGCAGTGTTTTGGGGGCCAAGTGATGAGCCACGGCTTCGTGCAGGCTCTTGGGGTCCTTCAGCTTTAACTCCGGTGTATTGGGCCCCAGGAACTTGGTGAAATTGGGGTGCTTGATTCGGTTGCGCAGCTTGATGGTATCTGTTTTAAGACTGATGGGACGGGGCCGGCCATGTAGCTTGAGGAAGAGCCCACAGGCGTTACAGAGGACCTGGCCTGTTTCGTCTCTGCGCCAAAGGGGAGTAGTTTGGGTTTTACAGTTGCGGCAAATTGGAGAGGTGATGTTGGTTTTGGACGTGGTGGTGCCGTTGTTCATCTGCAGAGTGGACTTGGCATTGGGGTGCACGGGATTTGGGTTGGGGACCGAAGGTAATCTTTGGATCTCACTCATTGTAGGCTTCTGAATCTGTTAGGGAATCTGATGGCTGTCAATTCGTATGCAATGAAACGGTCTGAAACGTAGGAGGGTTTGATGCAATGTAGAGCGGGCAGCTGAAACGGTGGCTGTAAATGCGATCTGAAACAAAGGCGCCAGAAATATATAAAGGCAGCAAATTCGCTTGAAATTGAGACTCCAATATTTATCTCTATTGTACTTTCAACAAGATTTGAATTAGCCACTCTTTATTCACTGTGTACTAGTCTAACGGTTTGACTGTTTGACTGTTTGACTGCTTGAAAAATAATATTGTCCAAATAGCTACTATCTGTTACCTATTGACAATAGCTAATAGTCTGGACTGTCTGCGTGTCTGTGTCTGTGTCTGTGTTTGTGTGCTGGCTTTGTGTTAGCTAACGTGCCGGTGTGTGCTGTCTGTCGTTCGACTATCGTTTGACTGTCTGTTGACTGTTGTGATATCGGGTTTGCCTATGGAATCCCAGGATGACAAACAAGAAGGAAAGAAACGATAAGGCGGCACTCTGGAAGAAGCAATCGGGCTAGTCAAAGGCAGTGTACTCAGCAAAGTGTCCTAACCGGGTGAAGAATATCAGGGGAAGGCGTGAGAAAAATATTTTTTGATAGTGAGATAACAAATTTTTCGTCCCTGATTGTGTGAGGATGTCTGGGTGTTCGTGTTCCTGCCGTGGGAGGTTCGGGTGTGCTGCATGCGAGCGCGTTTGATAGCGATCCGCGATAAGTGCCTTTGCTATGCGAAACATTGCCGTGCCGTCGCATCACGTGAGCCCCTCAGGCTCCGGCATGTGATGGTGGCTTGGCCGAACCGTTGCATATCCATGGTGCACGGGTTTAAGAATTGGACAGACCATCACTGGAATGTATTCCAGGTATTGCAGGTATTGCTCCTGGTACTGGATATTAAGATATGGTACTGATACTGGATATGATAATGGTGCTAGATATTGGCACTGGTGACCGGATAATTAATATTGGTGGTGATCTGCAGATCTACATTGAGCTATTTAATCAGCTTGGCAAGCTTTTGCAATTGGGCGAGATCCTGCACCTGCGTCCCGTCCTCAAGTTGCAACGGCTTGGCACTGATGTTGAGGGGGAGTTTGGCGTCGGCTCCAAAAAGATACACTTTCGTGGATTTGGCCAATATCTCCTGCATATCCTGGAACCCAAATCCACCCTCGGTGGATACGATGAGATACTCCGATGCAAGTATTTGACCGGTTTCCTGCACAATGGGAGTACCGGGGCTGGATTCATTGCCAAGTCCAGAGAACTGGGAATCTTCTGCTATGAGTTCCGCAAGAAGCATCTCCATGTATTTGGATTTGCAGCAAATCAGAATGTTTGGGCGAGGCACGCCCTGCAGTCGTAAGTACTGGAACAAGTACATGCAGCCCCGGGCTTCTTCAAGGCTGGCCTGGTCGGAATGCTTAGTGGTCCGAATGTACTGAAGGGTTCCTGCATGGACCATATATTCTGCCTCTCTGGATTCCCTATTTCGACGTTTCATGGCCATTACGGGTATACCTGCCGGAACGGCCGAGTTCATGACCACGAGTTTCTTGTACCCGCCAAGAAAAGGCACGATGGATGGATTGAACACGACCACAGTGTCGAAATCACGGTCCAAAACCTCTATTTTGGATTCAGGAACAACAACAGTGTTTGCTGTTTTGAGAAGGTAGCGTCTTATCTGCAGGACATCACCTTTGGCAATATCTAACACCACAAGGTGTTGCAACTCAGCAAAAGTCTTCCGGATATTGGTGAAGTCCTGGATAATTTTTTCGGGCATCTCCTTCTCGGGTACATCCAAAAATTGCTTAAAAGGGTAATCACCATATGTGGGTTCCGACAAGTGCCGGAGAAAGGATTGCCATTTTGGCTCAATGTGGCTCTCATACAACATAAGAGCATTTTGGACCGACTTCCCGAAGGAGTATTCACCCAAGCCCAAATATTCACTCATTTCCTGCACCTTGTGAAGGAGAAAGTCCTTTTTCTGGACCAAAAGGGTTAAATCTTCATCGAGAGAATCAACCCTATAGCAATTCTCTCGACGCGGAAACAAATCTACAGCTCCTTGGGTGGGCAAAACAACAAGACAAGTGGTTTGAAGATTGTCTAGGACTTGGTTAATGGTGGGGAGTTCGAGGCCGGGTGATTGTATGCAGGCAATTGTATGCTTAAGAATCAGAGCGATATCCGTTTCATCAGGAGTGCTTTGCTTGTCCAATTTTCTTTTCTTGGCATCAGGTTCTATGGGTTCAGTCTCTGTGGAGTCAGATTTTGTGGGTTCAGACTTTATGGGTTCAAACTCTGTGGATTCTGTCTTTTTTGGTTCGGACATTTTTGGTTTTAAAATTAGTGGAAATGGCCTGATCGGGTATGTGGGATATACAGTCTTGGGCAACAACACCACAGCATTGAAACGGTCCTCATATCCAGGTGCGTTCCATTGTACGCTAAGCGTATCGGAATTGTAATGAGATACTCGCATCACGTGAGCGGAATTGACACCATACTGGATCATTCGCTGGGTGGCTTCGAACTTGTTTGGTTTCAAGAGCTCGATAAGAAGACAAAACTGGTCTTTTTCAAACGTGAGGTTTTTTTTCATCCGGATATTGGCAATGCTTCCATTCACAGCAATGTTGGAGACCATGGAGAAATACTTGCTTGAGCCGGAAATGCCATTTTCAAGGGCGGGGTCGTCGATTTTTAGCCGGGAAAGAACTGCAAGACACCTTTCGTTGTACTGTTTAAGTACGTGGTGTGCATACTGTTGTCTAAGGTGATCAGTCCATCTATCACCTTCAAAAGGTCCTGTGTATGGAGCGATTCCAGGGCAAAAAACGGACTTTTGGCATGATTCAAAGAGATCGAAAATATCCTCTTCGTTGAATTGCGTGGGGTTTCTCAATCTTTCGGGAGAAATTTTGCTTCCAGTTACTGAATATGCAAGAGCATCAGCGAGGAGCAGATCGGGAAAGTGGTGACCAGCCAAAAGATTTTCGGCCAATTTCTGAAGCTCGGGTTCTGCAAGCAGACCAAGTTCGTGCAGAAGGGTGGGTGCTGTGATGTCATAGTGCAGAGGTTCATTGACCAGGGGTATTTTTTGCAGAAGATGCAAAGACTCAACAGTAGCCACAAATTGAAGGTAGTTTATTTTCGGGGTCTCTGTCAAGAGAAGCAGGGCCAAACGGTTTGTTGCGAAGTCAAATGCTTCGCCGAGAAAATACACCCAGACATCTTGGAAATGGGAGCCTAGGTCGTTGTTTAGGCGAACACAGGCCAACAATAGGCTCAAAAAACTGTGGACGATGAAGAGTAACTCCAGCGAAAACCCGTCCAAAACAGCCAAGTTTTGCAGGATGTATGTGGAAAGAGAGTCCTTCCATTTTGGAAAGAGCGAGTTGCCAAAGAGCGGGGATTCCAAGGGAGATGATTCCAAGGGAGATGATTCCAAGGGAGAAGAAGCCGAGAGTTGGAGCACCAATGCTCGGAGAAAGATGAAGATAGCACCCTGGAGCTTATGCTCCTTTTCCCGAAACACCATGGTGGACTGGAGAATACGGACCATGAGTGTGTGGAGTTTTTCTGGGTCCAGAAGCATCAAGTCCATGCACGAGCTTGGTACGCCAGGCACGACAGGTCCAGACATCCGTGCCTCCAGGTCATAGGCACATGCCAAAAGAAGCAACTCAAGGTGTGAATTGGACACGTCCGAGTGGAAAAAACGCCATAGCACGGTCTCAAAGTACCCGGAGCTTATGATGTTGGCAAGGTCACTCAGGTGCGCACATCTTGTATACACATCGGAGATGACTGCAGGCGAGAGTTTCTTAATGGGCTTAGAATTGAGACCCTGGAGAATCTGCAGAAGAGAGCCTTTCATGGAATGTTTGGGATGGTGTTGTTGGTCGGTGATGTGAGACTTGGAGCGAAGCGATGCGCGTACATATGCAGGCCGTTTCTATCGAAAGCCTTAGCAGCAATTTTTAGAATCTCTGAGTTTCTGGAAATTCCGGGAATTCTGGAGTATTGGGCTAGGGAGTGGCCCATTTGGGAAGACCTGCAAAAAACTCAAAGGAGCCTGTTTTTTCCCGCAACATCATGGCGTGGAGAAAGATTCCTGTGTCGGGTTTCTGATCATACATTGGCCTTGCGCATTCAGCACAGAGGGTTGGGTCTGGAAGAGTATCTTTTTGGGCCCTAAGTTTGGCCAATGCTTTGATGTCGGGGAGGCTGTCATCGAGAAATTGACCAATGAAAACTTCTCCTTCGAACTTCGCCAATACAGGCAGCTGGAGGTCCTGCATGGCAGTCTCAACCAGATTCCTGAGATCCACTACACCATTAGTATTTGAGCCAAATTTCAAATCCATTGGATTCAGATCAAATTCATGTCGGAGGAGACTTTTGAAGGATTTGAAATCATCCAGTACCAGCTCTATTTTGGAGTTGTTGTTGTGGGGTAGTGGGAGAATGCCAAGTGCAGGATACTTCTCCGATATCCTTTGTTTTATGTCCATTTCTATGGCGGACTTTAATGCGTTGACGTCATCAGAGCCATTATAATATGCATCGTTGGAGATGGGAAATCCCAAGTTGCGCAAATGGATCCGGATCTGATGCATTTTTCCACTGATGGGCTTGCAAAGTACGATGGACTCGTTGGTTGCAGAGAGGTACTGCACACAGGCAAACACCGTCGTGCAGTCAATGGGCACCGTCATATTCTGGGCATAGCCTCCGGATGAGTTGATGCTGAATACAGGAAACGTATACTGGAATGCATCTCTGGGGAATTGGCCTCGGATCCGGGCAAGGTAATACTTGTCCACCGCCGACTTGTGGCCAATTTGTTTCATGTACTGCAGGCAGTGCGGCTTGGTCTTGGCCATCACCAATACTCCCAGTGTGGCCTTATCGAGGCGGTGACAGGGCCAGACCTCTCCCCGGGAAAGGCGTATGATTTCGGTCATACTATTATACCGGTATATTCCGCCGGGGTGGGTGGGCACACCTGCAGGTTTATTGACCACTATGATTCCCTCATCCTCAAAGATAATGGGAACTGGAATTTTTGAGGTTTCAGAAATTTCAGAAGTTCGGTCTGAATCAGAGGCCCAATCCGAGTTGACCAAGCCAGAGTTTGAATCTGTGGAATTTTCGAAACTCATTAGAGAGTCTATGTGGATGTCTGGTTCATGGATGTGTTGACGATTATGGATGATATCGTGCGGCAGAAGGAGATGGGACTTTAGGGCTTCGCCTTTGATTTCCTCTTTGGGAAGTGCCTTACCGTTATTGGTGGAAACATAGATATCGCCAGACTCAATGGCACGGGCCACGATCTCCGGAAGCTGCCCGAGTTCCGTGCATAGAACCAGTGATACTGCACGGTGACGCCAGCGCTCTTTGAATGGCGTCACATAGTGAAAATAGTACGGCAAGACTTTGCGGATTCCGCCACTCAAGACAATCCGCGGCTCCATGCCTCGTCCTGAAATGATGAAGATTGTTTGAGGGTTTGGTGAAGGTTGGTGGTGAACTTTGGTGGTGGGGTTATGGTACTTGGTGGAGAAGAGCGAGCGAAGTCACGTGAGCTAGCAGTACCAGTTCCAGTGTCAGAAGTCACCAAGTCACCAAGTCACAGGGACAGCCCCAAAAAAGTTAGTGACGCTGACAATATGGATTTACAATTACTGCTTGATTCTACATCTAAATGATTGGTCAAGGACAAAAGAGACCAGGGGAAATCAGAACAGGACCGGACTAAGAACAGTACAGACCAGTACACCACCGGAATCAGACAAAGTCCAGAATTTACATTGAGTTTACTTCCCAAGTATAAGTCCAGATTCTTCATACTGTGAATTGGTTTGGTATGGTTTGAAATGATAAAGTGTTGAAATGATAAAGTGGTCAGGAATAGTGGGGTGTTTTGGTGGTTTGGAGATGCTAAGCTGGTGGGGGCTGTCTGCAGTACGCATACAGGTGCGAAATAATTTTTCGTTGTCTTCACAAGAAATACACCATGCTTCGCCTGTTCACGAGGAACCTCCAACACTCCACCCCCAAGGCCAACCAAAGCAGCACGGCCAAGATACGGCCTACGCTTGCAGCCAAGCAGTTTCCTGCATCCGATGCGTCCCGCAACAAAATCGAGTCGCTAAAGAGGAAAGAGGTTCGGTTGAAGCGTCAGATCATCCGGGACGTCAATAACTTGAAGCAACACACAATCGTCAATGCTGCATTCAAGACAGACCCGGTGTTGGGAGCAGAAAAGAACCAGTTTATTGAGAGAATGAAGCAGAACATCGATGAACCGTCCAACTTGGCATATGGCTACGACCGCCTGGAGTTCGAGAAGATCTTGTATGGAGCACAGAAAGCGGCGCTCCATAACTCTGTTTCGGGCGGAGAACGTTTGCACGATGAGTTTGTCCGGACCGAAGAGAAAAAACGGGTTGCTCTCCTCACCATTTTGAACATGAAGAACTCAAACTTTGCCGATTCGAGAAAGAGAGCCATTGCGTTCGCCAGACAAGAGTTCCAGAGGGAAGAGGGCGATACGGGGTCGCCAGAGGTGCAGGCAGCCGTGATGACGGTCAAAATCCACTTCGGGTACCGCCACATGCAGGCCATGCCCAAGGACAAGTACCACATCCAGGTGATGCGTCAGTTGGTGCAGCAGAGACAGAAGATCTTGAAGTACTTGAAGAGAGACGATCCTGAACGGTACTTTTATACCATTGCCAAGTTGGGCTTGACCGATGACGTCATCACCTCCGAATTCTCCATGAGCAAGCAATATTTCCAGGACTACAAGGTTTGGGGCGAAAAGCAGTTGGTGAAGTTGTCGGACAAGGAGAAGAAGAAGGAACAAAAGTTTGCGGACTTGAGGAAGAAGGTCAACGAGTATAATAAGTTGGCCAAGGCGAACCACGCCTTGATGTCGCTGTAGCTGTATATAGAATGACAATGTTTGTGTGATTTATTTAGTGGTATGTGTTGAGCTTTACTGTACACTCTGTCGAAGCGTGGAACAGTTATGTCATTGCTCGCTAATAACTCTAAGAGTTTTGGTACAGTTGTAGTCATTGCTGAGGCTTTGAACGTGTTAGGTGTGTTACAGTTTTGTAGTAGAAGGTCCGTAGTATTGTGGATATTCGGGATACCCCTCAACCAAGAGCGGGATCCCCTCTATATATATACCCCTTCCTTACATTCCTTCTTCTCACACCGGACTTGTATGTATACATTGTCCTAGAGTCAAACCTGACTCTCTCTGACAACAATAGCTGGTTGTAATGTTAGTTTCCACTCAAACGCCGAGGACTGCAGGTAATACCTCACCTGCATACAAACGTTAGCACATCTTGCATGTTCAACAGTATGTAGTCTTATCTCTTTTAAAAAGTACCCTCGGAACTCGGAACTGTCACGTGGGTGTTTGTCACGTGATATACACCCGTACACCCGCAAGATCCACGGTATTGTGGCCCTCCCACTCATAATTCATGAGTTTCAAAGAAAGACATATTTCCTGAGACAGTAAAGTCACTGCTTTTCCGGACACTGGCTTGACAAGGGTTTGGTAGTAGGGTTGATTTGTCAGACCTGCATATACCATAAATACCCTCGGAAATTTCGTGATCACGTGATACAGACAACGAAAGTCATAGTGGCCAACATGGCCCAACAAAGGTTCTTAGATAAATATACATATCTCATAGACAAATTTAACATCTTATAGGCATGTAAAATAACATTAGTTGCAAAAATAAATGGGTCAGGAGGATAAACCCTCGCAATGGTCATGTGACTTTCACGTGGCTCAAAGAAGTATTTCCATAACGGTCCACACAACTCAATTTCAGAGAGTCTGGAAAGATAATATTCAGTCTTTAAACCAGGAATAATGTGTAGATATCTTAATAAGTCAAAAATAATGTATGAAGGGTAAGATGAAACGACCTGAGTCAATATGTCGGAACTGCACACAAGTCCCGGAACTGTATACAAGTCCCGGAATTTTACTATGAATGTACTTTAGTCATTATTAATTATTCCCTATTGAAATTTTTAGTTCTGGTTACGTTCCAAAAACTTGTCTAGTGAGTACATCAACCTGTGCATCGTAATCCTGACACTTCAACGCATCCACCTCTCCAGCTAGCGTCAGCACCAGGGCCAGAATGTCGTCCAGAAGCGTTTGTGTCTCAGAGCCCAACTCCAACAACTTCTCGTAGAGCTCATGGTTATCCACTACCAACTGCTCGTAGATCATGGCTAGTTTCTTTTCGGTGTCCACCTTGGCCTGGGTTAAATGGGCCCCTATTACCGATTCGGCACTGAGCTGGTCCACATGTAGTGGGGCCACGGCCGGATCGTCTCGTGCATTCCGGCCATCCTGGATAATTTCGTCCAACTCATCGAGCTTATTCTTAAGGTCACGTTCCGAGAAGATGTGCTCGAACTGTTTGAAGCATGTACTGTGGAAGTACTTCTGGATCTGTTTTCGGGCGGTCTCCAAGGCCTCTTTTCCGCCATCCATCTCCAGAATCGTGGGGAAACACCCGTGGAGTTGCTCAGCCATGAGCGACTTCTTGATGGTCTGCTCCACGGCCTTGGTCACCACCTGATTGAGTCGTTCAAATCGCACGTGTTCCATAGCAGCTGTATTGATGTAGATCGACCAAATGTCTTATAGACCCAATGTCTTATAGACCCAATGTCTTATAGACCCAAAGACTAGACAGAACTATGGTCTAGGTATAGATCAGTGAGAATTGATGTACACCAATATAAGTCAGGTAGGACTAGTGCAGACCTGGTGTAGTAGGTAGACCTGGTGAGTTGATGATCTAAGTGTAGATACCAACAACCAATGAACTAGAATTAGAGCTAGTTGTATACCTGTAGACCTAATGTTCACAATGAAGAACCAAGTGTAGACCTGAGATAACACTAGTAATAAACCTGGTAGACCTTAATGAAGAGCTAGATATAAGACTAATTATAGAATAGTGTAGTCCTCAATATAGATCTCGTGTAGACCTCTATGTAGTCCTAGATGTCCTAGATGTAGTTGATGCAGTCCCAGATGTAGTTCAAAATATAGTAGATGTAGAACTAGATAAGAGACCAAGGTTCAACTCGAATGTAACCCAGGTGTAGTCCTAGAGATAGCCCTAAGGATAGACTTGGATGGAGTCCTCTTTGAGGTTCTAGTTGTAGATTTGAATGGAAATCAAGATATGGACTTGTTTGAAGACCGGAGTGTCGGCCTCAATAGTCGTAGTTGTAGTTCTGGATCTCCTAGAGATGGACCAAGAGATGAGCGTAGGTTAGTCCAAGATGGTCCTGGTTGTAGACCAAGATACAGACTTAGATATAAAATATAGCTCCAAATAATCCTAGGTATGTATGGACCAGATACGGACTTGGATATAGTTCTAGATAGTCCCAGAAAGTCCCAGAAAGTCCAAAATATAGACTTGGATATGGACGTAGATATGGACCAAGATGTAGTCTTTAGATTTGGTTGTAGTCTAGGTGTAGTCTAGATAGTCCTGAATAGTCCTGAATAGTCCTGGATTTAGTCGAAATATGGACCTGGATGTAGACTTGGATGTAGTCTAGATAGTCCTGGATATATTCTAGATACAGCCCCAAATATAGCTCCAAATATAATCCCAGATAGTTTAGATATAGTCTGGTTGATTAATTGCAGACTGGATGTAACCTAGATGATCCTAGATTTAGTCCCAATATAGTCTAGATATAGTCTGGTAGACCTGCAGACTGGATAAGCCTAGATATAGTCTAGATATAGTCTAGATATGCTCTGGTAGACTTGGTTGACTGGAATAGTCTGGAGAGTCTGGAGTCTGGAGTCTGGGTGAGCCTGATAACGTGGTGGATAAACCTCACAGTGTACCCAATAACTTGCCCTATGACCTGACCTATGACTTAACCTGCCAATAACCTAGTTACTTATGCAGTTGCTTGTTTTTTCAGTGACTGGACAATCGTAGTAGAGATCCTGCTCTATAAGCTCCCAATCAGTATAACTATAACCAAGTTCCAGAACAGCTCAAAGCAGTCTTATTGTCTGTTAGGTGATATGACTAGAGTGTACGGCCTGTTATGGTAAGATTATATAAACCTGTTAGGCGTTAGGTGTTATGGTGTTAGGTGTTAGGTGTTATGGTGTTTTGATTAGTGTGTGGAGTGGGATGGTGATGTGGGCACGTGACCTACAGGTCGCACCTCACACGCGTTCATTCCTCCATACTCTAGTCTATCACTGAGAGCTCCACCCCTAATCCACTCACAATATGCTGGACGCCAAGCAACTCATAGCTGAGGCTGATAAACTCGCCAAGCCGCAAACAGGCCTCTTTTCCTTTCTAGGCGGGTCGGCATCGTCCCGTCTCGAAGAAGCATCTGACCTCTATATTCAGGCTGCTAACGTGTACCGGTTGAACAAGGACTTCTCGCTGGCCGGAACGCAGTTTGTTCGAGCCGCTGACTTGCAACATCAGTTGAAGAGCCACAATGACGTGGCCAATAACTTGATCGAGGCTTATAAGTGTTTCAAGTCCGTTTCGCCTGCGGATGCCATTGATGCGTTGCTGAAGGCTATCCATATCTTCTTGACTCAGAATGGCCAGTTTAGGAGGGCTGCAAATTTCCAGATGGACTTGGCTGAGTTGTATGAATCCACGGGTGACTTGAAGAATGCATGTGTCAATTTTGAGAAGGCTGGTGATTACTTCTCCACTGACCATGCTGAGGCTCTTTCCAATAAGGCGTACTTGCGGTGTGCAGACTTGAATGCTTCGAGTGGAGACTACCGCCGGGCTCGGGACTTGTATGACCAGATCATCAAGAACCTGTTGGGAAACAACTTGACCAAGTGGAACTTGAAGGATTACTTCTTCAAGAACATATTGTGTACGTTATGCTTGGACGATGTGGTGGAGGCCCAGAAGAGACTCAATGTGTTTGCTGAAGATGAACCTTCGTGGCCTACTACAAGAGAACATCGCTTGCTCGAGGATATCTTGGAGTGCATTGAAAACGGTGACCTCCAGCTGTTCCTGGACAAGGTATACGAGTACGACCAGTTCAGCAAGTTGGATAAGTTGAAGACGCAGCTATTGTTGAAGATCAAGAACTCCGTGGTCGAGAAGGATGATGAGGACTTGACTTAGTGTCTCCAATGCTTATGAATGTTGATTTTTTCTGATTTAATGCTATTTTTCCTATCTATGAAGTACTCCCCCCAGTACTGTAATACTACTATTTCAAGTATGGTATAGTGTATAGTGTATAGTGTATAGTGTAGACTGTAGACTTAGACTGTAAAATAAAGTATGGTATAAAATAGAGTAGAGAGAGTAGTAAAGCAAAAATAAGTATACTTTGCTTTGACATCTCTCGATAACCTGATTTACTTTAGACCATTCTTGTTAGATTCTTGTTACGTGGGTACTCTTTAGTATATTCATTCGCGGATGATTTCTTAAAGGAGGGATCTGAGTTGCTTTTTTAGTGTTTTCAAGAGAAGGGAAGGCTGATAGATGACTAGTGGGTGTCTGATAGATGACTGGTAGATGACTGGTTGATGACTGGTTGATGACTGGTAGAAAGCCTTTTTCAATGGTTATTGTTGGTATCATGCAGAGGCTTCATAATACCTCAATAGGTAGAGCACTACCTCTGGTGGATCTAACAATTTTTACAGTTATATACTGTGTATGTTCGTACAACCACTACTACTATACTACTATAGCGAATTCAATTCTAGACCGTATATAGAAGATACGTAGACTCTAGATCAGTAACAAGTGGCTGACTGATTATGATAACAAGTACAATTCAATATAATAACATCTAGTCTACACATACTACACTATACTATATACTACTCTATATACTCTATATACTACTCTATATACTCTATATACTCTATATACTCTATATACTCTATATACTACACTATATACTACACTATATACTACACTATATACTCTATATACTACTCTATATACACTATATACTACACTATATACTACACTATATACTACTCTATATACTACTCTATATACTACTCCATATATTACACTATATACTACACTATATACTACACTATATACTCTATATACTACTCTATATACACTATATACTACACTATATACTACACTATATACTACTCTATATACTACTCTATATACTACTCCATATATTACACTACAGTAGTAAGTATTATATAATCTCGGAGTCTATTGAAATGAAATCCACTCTTCATCTTTCCCACCCTTCACTTCTTCCTTCCCTCACTCTTCCCCACCGTCCCATACTTTCTCCATACTTTACTCTATCACCTCAATTCTGTCCCCACCCTATTCAACACTGTTACTAAAAGGCTACTGTAACATTGACTTCCACATACCCTGTCATACCCACTTCACTCTTGAACTTTTACTCCGTTTACTCTTTCTTCTCACTCTCGTTCAACCATCACCCTTACTCATTATCTTCCCATAGCCACTTTATTCACTTTATTCACTTTATTCACTTTATTCACTTTATTCACTTTATTCACTTTATTCACTTTATTCACTTTATTCACTATTCACTCTATCCACTCCATCCACTATTCACTCTATCCCCTCCATCCACTCCATCCACTCTATCGATCTACTTCATCGACTTCAGCTACGCACTCACCTTCACCCTCACCTTCACCCTCACCTTCACTCTCATTTTCACCTATTCCTCATTGCACTTATCTATGTATTACTGCACTCAAATCCACACTTGAATAATCACACTTAAATAATTCACACTATAATAGTATTCAGTAGTATTTATTCCTAGTGATATATTCAGTATATTAGTATAGTCATATATAGAATTATTCTTTAGTGTAGTATAGGATGAGTCTGCTAGACTCGTGAAAGAAAAAAAACTAAAAAAAAATTATATATATACCTGTAATTATGTTCTGTCAATTCATCTTCTGGTGGGTGTTCTCAGTAGTTGTTTATATTGAGAGGTAGCAAAATCAGTGCGTGTGGGGGGGAGGGGGTATTTCGCACAGTGTAGGTGAAATGGAGAATTATTGGGAACCAAGCACTTTGAGAAGGATACCCCCGATTAATCCATAACAGATTTACAGATTCTAAAACCCTTCACCTATATTCCATATTGAAACTATTACAATGGTGATTTTTATGGCGTGCAATTATTACGATCCAAATATGGAGAGTCCCATGACGACTCCCTTTCCGACTCTCCATCTACCATGAACCACCAATTCTAACCCATGTTGTATTCCAAAGCCTTGGACTGTAACATTTCCACCGACGGATTCTGGACTTCCTTTCATTCCTGTGTAATCACCAAAGTACGGCCATTGTTCAGGGCCATATTCTCCAAGTAAGAAACCAAGGGTTCATTATAAGATTTTTGCCAAATCCATCAATTCCTGGAACCGCTTGAAATCCACAAGTTTCCGTTCGTTCAAATTAGAATGTTTTTTTTTATTACAAAAACTCCATCCTAGGCTTTTCATACATTTCCTTTGATTTCTGGAACAGAAGCAAATCCTGCGTAGACACCAAGTCAAAGTCCTGGTTTTTATCATGTTCCGTAAGGAAGTCGAGGCTTGGTGATTCGAACACTTGCTGAAGCTTCTGGAGTTCCAGACCCAAAATCCCTTTTTAGCCTTGTTTCTCGGAATGATCCATGAGGTATTTCACAGAGGGGCTTTCCAACTTTTTAGTCAGATTAGAATATTCCGAAACCGATAAAAGTGTCATATCAATATCCTTGGTTCAACACACGGGGTTTTCAATTAAAATCAAGTCATACAGAGAATCATAGGGACCGGGTTATGTTCTTGATACATTTCTGTCTTATTGATATTACGTTCGTTGATACATTTATGCCTTATTGATACTATGTTGGTTGATGAAGAGGAACCAGAATGGCGTGAATAACTTTGAAAGAAACGTGGCTTCAAAACTCTCCATCAGAACAATGGTAGCCATAATTGTTTAATATGATGGCCATTGCAAACACCTGATCACATCCATCATAGTATTACGTACAATGTTGGCCTGACCATTGATAGGATCATACGGCGTAGGCTCCAATTACCTCAATAGGTAGAGCACTACCTATGGTGGATCTAACAGGTACTATAGTAGAGTAGTAGGATATTAAGAGAGTAGTAGGATATTAAGAGTATTAAAATGATAATGGAGTAGTCGATTAATAGTAGAGATTGTTAATAGTACAGGAAGGAAAAAGGGATTTTTAAAAAAAAGTAGTATCAAAATAGCGTTGATTAAAATTAGTTCAATAAGCATAAGCCCCAATAGAGGTAGGGTAGTGTTTATAAGAGTAGTATAATGGAGCAGCCGTGTTAATAGTAGAGTTGTATATAGTAAAGAGAATGTCAAAAGTATCAGAGTAGTGAGAATGTCAAAAGAAATAGAGTAGCGAAAAGGTACTGATAACAGTAGAGTAGTACAGTAGTTAAGTAGATAAGAAGTGCTTCGCTGTTTCTGGAGTGCCAATGAATAAGCCCATTAGATAGATAAGTTGTATGATTTTTCAGATCAGATTCATCAATACTTTATATACTCAACTAATAAAATTTGGACTTTTACAGCTTTTCTATATCTTCTGTGGTGTTGATATAACTTTTAGTAGCTAATCGTTACTATTTCCGGTTTACTACCTAATCGTTACTATTTCCGGTTTACTACCTAATCGTTACTTTATTCGGTTTACTACCTAATCGTTACTCTCTTCGGCTCACTACCTAATCGTTACTCTCTTCGGTTTACTACCTAATCGTTACTTTATTCGGCTCACTACCTAATCGTTACTCTATTCATTGATTCCTCAAAGAGGGGAACCTGAGCAGCTTATATAACTTTGAGAGAAACGTGGCATCAAACAACTCTCCATCAGAACAATGGTAGCTATCATTACGAAATGCTATGGCCAGGATCGGACAGAGTAGGCTTCATAATAGAAACTCAGTACTTCCATGCTATTCAGTAGTCATTACTCGCTATCAGTAGTCAGTTAGTAACAGTTACACTATTTCAGTACCACTAGTTCAATACTCAGTATCAGTATCAGTACTCATCACTTACTGCTACTCATCGTCGTGCACCACTACTTACAAACTGTCTGCTATAATACTACACTCTCCATCATTAGCATAGTACTACTATAGTACACTGTATAGTACACTGTATAGTACACTGTATAGTACACTGTATAGTACACTGTATAGTACACTGTATAGTACACTGTATAGTACACTGTATAGTACACTGTATAGTACACTGTATAGTACACTGTATAGTACACTGTATAGTACACTGTATAGTACACTGTATAGTACACTGTATAGTACACTGTATAGTACACTGTATAGTACACTGTATAGTACACTGTATAGTACACTGTATAGTACACTGTATAGTACACTGTATAGTACACTGTATAGTACACTGTATAGTACACTGTATAGTACACTGTATAGTACACTGTATAGTACACTGTATAGTACACTGTATAGTACACTGTATAGTACACTGTATAGTACACTGTATAGTACACTGTATAGTACACTGTATAGTACACTGTATAGTACACTGTATAGTACACTGTATAGTACACTGTATAGTACACTGTATAGTACACTGTATAGTACACTGTATAGTACACTGTATAGTACACTGTATAGTACACTGTATAGTACACTGTATAGTACACTGTATAGTACACTGTATAGTACACTGTATAGTACACTGTATAGTACACTGTATAGTACACTGTATAGTACACTGTATAGTACACTGTATAGTACACTGTATAGTACACTGTATAGTACACTGTATAGTACACTGTATAGTACACTGTATAGTACACTGTATAGTACACTGTATAGTACACTGTATAGTACACTGTATAGTACACTGTATACTACACTGTATAGTACACTGTATAGTACACTGTATACTACACTGTATACTACACTGTATACTACACTGTATAGTACACTGTATACTACACTGTATACTGTTATACTCCGGTTTACGTCAGGTACTCTGGTTACTATGTTCATTCGTCGATGATCCCTCCTATGGAGGAATCTGAGTCGCATATATAGAGGGAGGCGTGTTGGAACATGAGGAATCAGTACATCTCTGATGTACTGCATGTTCCAGGTGACTGCATGTAAGCAGGACAGATGAAACAGT
>NKZI01001535.1:10401-36050 GCA_002370645.1 Metschnikowia sp. 00-154.1 | reverse complement strand
TGACTGTTCCCTATGAGGGATGGATCCTAGATGAGGCTCCATCCCTGCAGGCACGTATCTATTTTCTCAGTGAGGTATCAGAACAGTTTGGCGTGTTTCATTTTTAAACTTCAAGGCCTTTCTTCCCTGCACTTCCCTACGCGACCGTTACGCGCTCATAACCCAAACCCAGTACTCCTTTTTCAAATTTCTAATACCCCATTATATTCACACCCAACCAATTATGAATGAATATTTTTTTTTTCCATTGGTCATAATAAATTTTTTCTGAATTGTTTTGAATTCTAGTTATTTCCATGGTCATTTTAATCCATCACTTCTTTTTGTTCTTTTTTATTCTCCTCTTATTTGTTCTGTTCGGTTCGGTTCGGTTTTGTTTGTATGGTGAGTATGGTGATGGTTTCATGATGCAATGATAATATTGACACATAGACGGAGTGTTTATTTTTTTTGACTAAATCTGACAATGGTGTTTCACTTGTTTCACTTGTTCCCCTTGGGCGACTTTTGTTCCCCTTGAACTGCTTTTGTTCCTCTTTGGGTAGTTTTCACTTTGAATTTTTTGTTTCACTTTTGGGTTACCCGTTTGTTTCACTTTTGGGTTTGCCGCTTGTTTCACTTTAGCCTTTGCTTGGTTCCTTATACTTTAATGCCTCACTCACTGAACTTTATTTGACTGTGCTTAGCCTCACCCAACCATACCAATACTCTATTTGAGTCTTTTTTTTGGCATGCATAATAATAGAATTGCCAATTTTAACGTATTAGAAACACTTCAATGAAGGACGGACTTGATGAAACCAATGACTTAAGACTTAATGGGACTTAATTTAGGAGTCATGTGTCTAATAATAATGAGGTTGTTTGGCTCGCGTAAACACCGTATATCCATATAGACATTTAAATCCCATACCTCTCTGGAAATTTTGGTCTCTGTTAGTCCACTCTCTGTTTTATTTTCTGTCCTTTTTTAATTTAGAGGTTTCTGTCCCTTGTTAATTCAGAGGTTTCTGTCCCTTTAATTATTTAGACGGCTGAGGCAGGTCCGAGAAATTACCTATTTGAGTAATCCCCGATCGGCCGCCCAAAACTCCATCCCTCATTCATCACCATTCTTTAATACAAAATCTGTATTTCCTCAAACTTCATATCTTTCTTTTTCTTTTTCTCTTTCTTTTCATTCCTCTCTCTCTCTCTCTCTCTCTCTCTCTTTCTCTCTCTCTGTCTGTCTTATCTGCAGTCTCAAGTCCACTGTCTCCTGTAGTACCCAAGGTCACCAGATCTTCAGAAATCTCCACATGACCAAATCTTTGATGCACAAATCATACATTACCAGCCTCTAGCAAATCCTCAGAAATCACGAAATCACATTACTTTTTTGCTTCTGGCTGATCACCCCTTCACTGCGCCTTACTATCTGTATGCAATAGTCATCAACACAGTACTAACCTAAACCATCAAACCCCAAGTTTTTGATCAATCAAGAATATGGAGTAAAAATCATTGGTTATGAGAGATTTGATGGTTATGAGCCAGTGTAAAAATCCAGTGTAAAAATCCAGTGTAAAAATCCAGTGTAAAATTGCCCATGAACAAATGATATGAGCATGTATGGACTGAGCACCAGTTGCCTGAGGCAGTCGCACCTGCCAATCTCCTCTGTTGTTGCCGTAACAGCACCCACCATCCTGCATCCTATACTAGTAAATCGTAGTTCATATTTTTATCGTGTCTAGTAAACGCTAGCACTAATATAGTAGTAGTCATTTGATAATCAGAAGGTTCACTCAGCAAAGACCCTCAAGGTGTGGGAGCAAAGACCCGAAGCTGTGAGAGCAAAGACCTCGAAGCTGTGAGAGCGGGCAGGTGAATATGAATATTCACATCAGTATTCAGCTTTATTTTGGAGGCCACATCCATCCCGGTGGAACGTGATCAGTGGATCAGTTTATGATAGAACTTTTGTGGAGGAAAATATAGGACCCTTTTCTGGATACAATTCCTTCGGAGGTTTAGATGTTCTGGACAACTTGAATAAATATACCGAGGCACTTGGAGGAGGTAGAGGCATCAATGGGGATAAAATCGGTGGGGATATATATGGTAGGGATATATATGGTAGGGTTGAGGTTGACCACGGCTTATGAGCCCACGTTGAAGTTCCTTGAAAAGTTGAACAAATTGAAGGACAGCAATATCATTGACTCGGGTGACCAGAGGTTGTTGACCATCTTAATTGCCAATTTCTCCTGCTTCTTGTATGCTCTAGACGACAGTAATAGTCAAGCTAAAAGTTGGTGCTAGTCATACTTAAGCTAATAATCAGTACTAATCATACTCAAGCTAATAATCAGTACTAATCATACTCAAGCTAATAGTCATTACTAGCCATACTCAAGCTAATAGTCGGTACTAATCATTCTTAAGCTAACAGTCAGTACAACAATAGTAATAGAAAGGATTAGTGTAATATTAGTAATAGTATCTGATAATTATTGTAGTGTTAGTAATTGCAATAGTAATTATAGGTCAATAGTAGTTTTGGTGATTCTGCGCAGTTTGTCGTTGTTGGCCATAGTAGAGGAGGGTAACTTACATGCTTTTGGGTCAACAGTGAGCTGTCGGTATAGATAGATATCATGGTAGGTATCAGTATCAGTGGTATTATTTGTAATAGTGGTATTGGAATCAGTGGTATCACTTGTAATAGTAGTATCAGTATTAGTGGTATCAGTATTAGTGTATTAGTCGTATCAGTGGCAACAGTAGTTGAGCAGTTCCAGACTGTCTCTCATAAACATACCTAGTCTTTATTTCATAAGTATTAAGTTTTAATAAACCTAGGAAAAACCATAAGCTATAAAAATTATGGTACCAGCTAATCAAGGGGGGAACCTCTTGGTTATATACATTGGGGGCATGCATTCCTGCATGTACTTGAAACATGTGGGGACTTGAAACATGTGGGGACTTGAAACATGTGGGGACTTGAAACATGTGGGGACTTGAAACATGTGGGTATCATGCAGGTATTTGCCACCCTTATCGCAGTATTTAGCGAGGAGCATCTGCCCCTTCCTTTCTCCTCTTCTTTTTTTCTTGATGTTGACTGGGCTTGGCGGAGACAGGTATTGAGCTCCTTTTCCTATTCACTATACCCTTGAAATGTCATAGTCATGTTGTTTCATTTACTAACCAATGTCTGGTCTGGAAATTCAATAGTGCAATTCAGACTAAGTACTTACTATTGCCATATTAGAGCCATTCTGATTGTCTCACTTTATACGGTGAAATTGATTTGTACACACTATCCTCTAGACCACTGATAGTCTGGGGCTTCTGGGCACTCTGGACACTCTGGACACTCTGGCCACTCTGGACAGTCTTGGACCCTAGTCTTGGACACTATTCTTGGACATTATTCTTTACCAGTACCCTTGGACTAGTCTTAGACACTACACATCATATTTTTAACTAGAGATTCACGGAAAATCCAGATACTCAATAAGAAACAGCCTGAGATTAAGACATACTTAAAGTTGGATGATACGCCAATCACAGGGAACGATAATGGCGTAGTCAACTTGTATGCAGCAACAGAGAGGGTTGGATTACAAACTACTGTATTGGAGGAGAAGGTTGACAGTCAGATTCCCAGCCGCATCAAAACGTTGGTCTCATCTACTAATGAAAATCCGAAACCACTTGGTCCCGCATCAGGAAAAAAAAAGAGCTGCACCTTCAAAAGGCTCGTTCAAACAAGTCTCTTGAACAGTCTTCGAACTTTTTGACTAAACTCATTGATATCTTGGATAAATTCGATAAGACTAAGATGAATGCTGATATGATTTCTATGTATTAATCAGCCAAGAACGCTCGAACACTAGTCTATACTAGTCTTTGACTAGTCTTGGTCCCTACACCTGGACTACTCTTGGCCTGTCAATACTACCAATCTATTTGCCATCATTGGAATTCTGTATAACCAGGTGAAGTGGATTCCTGGTTTCTCTTTCCCATCCGCCTTCTCGCGAGTCTCAAGTCAGTGAAGTGCTTCTGGCCCCTAATTACTTCCCTGGGTGCGTCTATACTCAAGTACTCAAAAATGGAGAAGTTTGTAGTAATTACACTCAAGTGGATTTAAGAGGGGACTGAATACCACTCCCAGAGAACTTATTACACGGTCTAAGTATAATATTACTGGAGTTACTGGAACTAGTGAAATACATACTGGAGTTACTGGAGCTGTCGAGATACATACTGGAATTTCTACATGACTAGACTTATTGGTTACCCCAATTTTAAGAATCACTAGTATTATACTAGTGGATTACTAAAAAAAAAAAACAGAAAAATGATTTTGATACATTTCTGGGGTTATCTGTCTTTATATGAGACTCGTGATTTTCCATAAGACGAGTCTCTTCCCTAAGTTCTCTTCCAAGCAGCCAGCTTTGTTCCAGAATTCTAAAGGACTCAAAGAGTGAGGACTAAAATAATCATATGATCCAGTGGTCATTATGAATGAATCAGTCTTTTAGTGATTGAAAGTTCAAGTCTTAATTAGTGGTGAGCAGTTCAGATCCGGTGGTACCATTAATCGGTCAAATCACTATGAACTTTTATTGAGGATGTCCTTTTCAATCCAGTACACTACGCTACGACTCTGAAGCACTCCAAATACAATCCTATGAGCATTTCCACTTTTTATATGGAGAGGTAGCAGATTAGATACTGTTTTTCCCCTGCATCTACAGTGGCCTGACTATTCTCCAAGACATAGATTGGATGTTTACTGGTATGCTATCTACTGCTAAGGAATAAACCCAACTACCGTGATCAATTTTAGTGTCATAACAGTCATGATCTCCTAGTCATGGTGAAGTTGGTCAAGTTGGTCATGGAACTTGGTCATGGAACTTAGTCATGGAACTTGGTCATGGAACTTGGTCATGGAACTTGGTCATGGTTTCCATATAAATTCTACTACTTAGGAGAAGTCCTCCAACGTTAAATGGTGTTGGATTAAATCTCCCTTCCATTTCCATCCCATCAACAGTTCATACTACACTTTCTTAGGACTTTGCCTTTGTTCAAGTCCATAATTAACATCTGGTTAGTTGACATTACATTACTAACTCCATTTAGAATTACAGTCTTATTGTTGATTATAGACTTATATTTGATATCTATTCATCATAAAAGATGTCTTTGCCAGCATGCAAACGAAAAGAAGCTAATTCATCCAAAGGAGATTTCACGATTAAGTAACTATCGTTGAATGTCATTATGCATCCAACATAGATATACTAAATCTTCTTGCTTCCAGTTACCTTCATAACTTCTGATGAAGATTGATATATATCATTTATTCATTTAAATGATCAGTGAATTACGATGGAAGTGAATGATCAATCCTTATACGAAAAGAAGCACTTGAGTCCAGGGCATATCATTATGATATTATATTCATTCGATAAACATTATTCTCTTTAGTGGAGTCATGCTTTTTAGTGGAGTCATTGTCTTTAGTGGAGTCATTCTTTTTAGTGGAGTCATGCTTTTTAGTGGAGTCATGCTTTTTAGTGGAGTCATGCTTTTTAGTGGAGTCATGCTTTTTAGTGGAGTCATTCTTTTTAGTGGAATCATTCTCTTTAGTGGAATCATTCTCTTTAGTGGAGTCATTCTTTTTAGTGGAGTCATTATTTTTACTGGAACTACAGGGTATGTTAGATTATATTTACGTCAGGTCCTCTGTTTGCTTTGTTACTTTGCCAATTGTTCCTCCAAAGGTTTTGATACTTATATACTTTTTGAGGTGACGACGTGGCTGCAAAACTTAGTACGATAAAATAGCACTGAGTGTTTACCTTTCGGTTCTTGACACCTACACTCTTATACTACCAACTACCAACTACCAACCCTAGTCAGTAAGCAGTAGTCTTTCCAGTCTTGAAGGCACAACTTGTCTCAGTCGTATTCGTGGTCGTGGTTGTAGACACTAGTAATAGACAGTATACAATGATGGTAGGTTCTAATCAGTAGACTGTAGACTGTAGACTGTAAATATATGGTAAACGAGGAACTGAAACTCTAGAAAGTAGTCAGTAGTCAGTAGTCAGGTAAATACGAGATATCTTACAATAGTGGGTGTTTGGGTGTTTGGGTGGGTGAGGG
Source organism: Metschnikowia sp. 00-154.1 (assembly GCA_002370645.1). Taxonomy (NCBI): domain Eukaryota; kingdom Fungi; phylum Ascomycota; class Pichiomycetes; order Serinales; family Metschnikowiaceae; genus Metschnikowia; species Metschnikowia sp. 00-154.1. The sequence continues at coordinate 29,873 of NKZI01001535.1, read as the reverse complement.
TTCGCAGTATATTCACATTTCTGATGATCAGTGCACATATCATACAATACTAAGACCCGCCAAAAATCCAGCACAGAAGAAAAGTAAAAAGTAAATATAGGATTTAAATAAGGGAAAAAATTGGATTCCAGTGGATTTTTCAAAATTCCAATATTTCACTTTTTGAACGACTTAGCCCTTGGTGTGTATATAAAGAATCAAAAAAAGCCATCACACCATTACCTCTACACTAATTAAACAAAAAAAGGGAAAAAAAGAGAAAAAAAGGAAAAAAAGAGAGAAAACACATGAGTGTGTCTAGTATTGGATATATTCCCAATTGATATATATTTCTTATTAATTAGCAGGGTCTTCTTTTGGTATTGGGGTGTACATGGCCATCGTCACGTGAGCGATTACAGTGCCTGAGACAGCGCTTGCACTTCAAATTCATCTACTTCAAATTCATCTATTTCAAATTCAGCTACTCAAATTCATCCACTTCAAATTCATCTGGAGATGTACTATTGAAATTCTGAAATTCTAATTGTTGAGCATTACCATAAACACTCGCGTAGACTGGAATGGCTACCTTGTTCCTCCTTAAAAGTGTCAATAACTCTTTCAAACCACACTAGCAAAATTAAACAAACCAATAATTCAAAAAGTTTCATACGTACCCCTTCACACAGTCTTTCAAACCAAATGGCATAATGTTTCACACCAACTTTCATTAGAATTCAATATTCTGAAATCTTAAATCTGGAGGTTTGCCTCATATGTACTACATTTAGGAATTGTTAGATTCTGGTTTACGTCCAGTACTCTGTTCTAGTGTGTTTTGTATGTTTATTCGTCGATGGTTGCTCCTTGAGGAACCATCGCACCTTATATAGACTGGTCCGGCATAGAGGAATAGAGGTCGTATTGAGGGCCGAAGGCCGCTCAACATCTGATCGACCAGTGCAGGCCTTCAGCATCCACATGGGTAGTACACTACCCATGGTGGGTCTAACAGGAATCTTGCAGCACTAATCAAAGGTCAAAACGGACGGGACGGAACTGAACTGGGTTCCTTGTGTAGATTCTTTAACTCCAGCTCAGCTAGGAATGCTGGGGAATCAGGTGGCCCATAGAGCAACCATGGTTTAAGGTCCAGAGATCTCTTTTGACTGTAGGATATGGATCTCATTGTTTCATCAAGATAAGTGAACACTTGAGTTGATGTGTTTACTTCAGACATAGGCGGAGCCTCAATGTCAGTACAAGGAGATCTGGTGGGTCTGGCTCTGGGAGGCATCTTGGTATGTCTCCCTAGGTAGAGATATTCGATTAGTTAGCTAATAGAAGAGGTGGCGAAGGCCTCCTTATATATGTGGGAGTTGGCCTTCATTGATCCTCGGTTTATCCTCGGATGTACCGTTCGTCCTCGGCTGGTTCCAACACCTTGATAACCTGTATAGAACAACTTTTTAGAGGTGTAGGAAACTTTTTGATTTATTGGTTTGTTGAATTTTGCCACGCTGGTTTGAACCATTCTGACTTCTTGGTTTGAACCATTTTGTCGCGCTGGTTTGAATAGTTTTAAATAACTGTTACAGTAGTGCTCATTCTTATCTCTTGTATTCTTAACTTGTGCGACTTATACAGACTAGAATATCCATCTTAAGGTCTACATTGATACCCCTAAACCATGAGCGAGATCCCCTCTTTATATACTTTGTCAAGACCCACACCATTTTCATACTATCCGTCTGCACATATACATTCTTCGGAAGCTTATAAGACTTATCCCTTTATCCAATAATGCTGTACTGCAGATAATCCATTCCTGCACACAATGGTAAGGACATTTCAATGTTTGGGACTTAATTCAGCGCTGTACTAATGAAATTCTGATATTTTGAAATTCTGATATTTTGAAATTCTGATATTTTGAAATCCTGATATTTTGAAATCCTGATATTTTGAAATCCTGATATTTTGAAATCCTGATATTTTGAAATTCTGATATATTACTCTATATTACTTCATACAGTATTATATGCCACTCCCAAATTCCTACAATACATTTCCTAGTACAGTGTTTTTCAAAACTATTCAAACCAGCGCCGCAAAATGTTTCGAACCAAGAAGTCAAAATGGTTCAAACCAGCGTGGCAAAATTAAACAAACCAATAAATCAAAATGTTTCCTACACCTCTAACCAGTTGTTATATACAGGATATCAAGGAAGCCAGTCCAGTTCAGTTCAGTTCCGTCCGTTTTGACCTNGTTGTTATATACAGGATATCAAGGAAGCCAGTCCAGTTCAGTTCAGTTCCGTCCGTTTTGACCTTTGATTGGTACTGCAAGACTCCCAAATGTAATACATATGAGGCAATCGTCCAGATTTAAGATTTCAGAATATTGAATTCTAATGAAAGTTGATGTGAAACATTATGCCATTTGGTTTGAAAGGATGTGCGAAGGGGTACGAAACATTTTGTCGCACTGGTTTGAATAGTTTTGAAAAACACTGTAGCTCATACCATAGTTCATACCCAGAGTTCATACCCAGAGTTCATAACCATAGCTCATACCATAGTTCATACCATAGCTCATACCATAGCTCATAGTGTATAGAATAAAGTTATCTTGCCATATTGTTAGATTCCTGTTACGTCAGGTACTCTGATTAGTATATTTTTTGTTGATGATTTTTCAGAGGGAGGAATCTAAGCTATTTAATTAGAGGCAACAAGTGTTGCTAGGTGAAAAGGGAGAAAACTCTTCACATTAATTTTGGTACCTCGTACAATGAAGGCTGGTAGGAGGCAGGCAGGAGGCAGGCAGGAGACTGGTAGAAGGTCGTTAACAATGTCAGTGTTCGTGTCAGACAAAGAGGTTTCATAATACCACAATAGGCAAATTACTACCTAAGATATACAAATATGAGCACTGATCCTGATAAGGTATGCGATAGCTTGGCCGGAATTGGCCGGAATTGAGGGCCGCGGCCGGAATTGTCCAGCTACAGGACCTCCAAAAGTCCACCACAAAAACTATTAACTAAAATAAAATATGTATTGAGAAGTCCGGAATTCCAGGATTCCAACAAACCCACTTTTTTTCCCGTACGATCAAAAAAAGGTCGTTTGCGTTGGGCCCTTTTCTGCTGAGGTAGCCTGGTGCACGGGTGTGGTTTGCACCCATTGAATCTCAATTCCGAGGTCGAGGACCCAACACTCATTAAACATCTCGTGAGAAATACTTATCACAGTCACCTACCCAAAAAGTGTATTTACCAACACTGGTGTATTTACAAACAAAGGTGTATTTCTCCTAAAAAGGTGTATTTACAAACAAAGGTGTATTTACCAACAAAGGTATATTTCTCCTAAAGAGGCAGGGGCGGAGTGCTGCCGAGAGATCGGTAAACGTAGGCCCAATCACCGGACGGGTCATTTGAGACCCATAATATTGTTAGATTTCTGTCACGTTAAATACAGTGTTTTTCAAACCTATTCGAACCAGTGCGGCAACATGTTTTGAACCAAGAAGATAGAATGGTTCAAACTACACTAGCATAATTAAACAAACAAATACACATAACTCCTAATAAGTTGTTATATACAGGATAACAAGAAACCCAGTTCAGTTTTGTCCGTCCATTTTGACACTTGATTGGGACTGCAAGACACCCAAATGTAGTACAGTGTTTTTCAAAATTATTCAAACCAGTGTGACAAAATTATCCAAACCAGTGTGACAAAATTATCCAAACCAGTGTGACAAAATGGTTCAAACCAGTGCGACAAAATTATTCAAACCAGTGCGACAAAATGTTTCGTACCCCTTCGCACATCCTTTCAAACCAAATGGCATAATGTTTCACACCAACTTTCATTAGAATTCAATACTCTGAAATCCTAAATCTGGACGATTGCTTAATATGTACTACATTTGGGAGTCTTGCAGTACCAATTAAGGGTCAAAACGGACGGACGGACGGACGGAACTGAACTGAACTGGACTGGACTGGGATCCTTGCTATCCTGCATATAACAACTGGTTGGGGGTGCACGAAACTATTTGAATTATTGGTTTGAAACAGTTTTCTAGTGTGTTTCGAAACATTTTGTTGCGCTAGTTTGAAACATTTTGTCTCACTGGTTTGAATAATTTTGAAAAACACTGTACATATGAAGCAATCGTCCAGACCTAAAATTTAAATTTTCAGAATATTTAATTCTAATGAAAGTTGGTGTGAAACATTATGCTATTTGGTTTAAAAGACTATGCTACCTGGTTTAAAAGACTATGCTACTTGGTTTAAAAGACTATGCGAAGGGGTACGAACCTTTCTGAATTATTGGTTTGTTTAATTTTGCTAGTGTGGTTTGAATCGTTTTGTCGCGCTGGTTTGAATAGTTTTGAAAAAGACTGTATTCTACTATTTCCTGTATTACGATACTGATATACCACAATACTCTACTACTCTACTCCTACACCACACTTTTAAACCTATGATTTAGTATATATTGTTATACAGGGATATATAAGTTGTATCTTACAAGACCAAAATTTAACAAGACTTGTGAGGCGAGTGAAGGTTCTCCCGCCATATTGAGAAAACAGAACTCACTCTTTATAGCACCGCAGCCACTCACGTGACTTTGGTCATGTGAAGACTATCCTCAATATATAAATTGTTGGGAGATCAGCACATGTGCGGGTATTGCATGTTCATGTGAAAGCATCCAGATGAAACAATGATGGGTATTGTTGAAGGGAGACAAAGTTAGAGCCAAGTGTCTATGGGTTCTCGACTAGCTCTCGACTAGCTCTCGTTTAGCTCTGAGCATTGTCTTCTCCAAGACAATGTAGGCGAGAGAGATTGATGAAGGAGAGAGATCCTTTAGGAGTCCCCGGGACTAACTATATCTAGAGAGGTTCCTGCCTCAGGCTTGAGCGGTATCAATTGTGGACAGAAGTCACGGACTCACTACTTTACATAGCAAGAGAGTGACAAGACAGATGACAAATATGATTACCAATGTCCCTCATTTGATAGAGTTATTGAAGTCCAATCATGTATCAGTTCCTCTCTACCAGAAGGTATGTGCTAACGCGAAACATAGATGACGATAAATGACATCAATATCTATAAGTACCGAAATTTTAACTGAAGGGACATACCAAGATGTCTCCTGACACAAGACCACCAATATTAATAATGTCTCCATTGATTATATTGATAAGAATGGGTCAACAAACCTTTTACTGTTTCTCCATGCCTACTATTGTTTGGTCTAACGAGATCCGTATCGCATTTTATGTTCAGCTATTTACCAAAAGCATTGTTAAAACTGAATGTTCCCATTGGTGTTTTTCTCTAGACTCATGGCCCGTCTTAGCCTTCACTATTCGGTTGTGTTGCCATTGTTTCAAAACCGTTGCTCTCATTACCCATAGATTGGGCCATCTGTCCATTTGCCGTGATTATCCTAAACTTTTGACCATCATATCTTCCATTTGGACTGCTTCTTGGTTTTGAGAATGTTTCTGCTTCTTTGCAGAGCCCATAATAGAGAATAGATGTCTCATTATATATCTTCCAAAAAAGGATACAGAAATGGAGCCCGTATAAAGATCCATTCCTCATGGGCATCGTGAATAGGAAAGAAGAGTGCATTGTATCAAAGAACTCTTTAATGAGATCCCTTGTGACTGTGAAAAGTGGCCATGAACGACTATTGAGCACTTGGGGGTTTTCCGGTTTTCTAGAGGCAGAATCAAAGTTCTGCCAATAGGAGTTCTACTTAAGGATTTCTGGTGCCTTTCTTAATCCTATATGTTTAAGGGTTGCTTTAAGAATACCAACTAACGCTACTGATGTGATTTCGATATCATTCTATGCCAGTGGGTGGATCTCATCCAAACCAATTCATACTCACACTATAACTGGTCATGTAATTGTGAGTGTGGAGGTACTATTGTTTACTAAAGACTTGGTTGATTCTTCAAAACCCCCCAGTAACCTGCACATAATACTTGATTGGTCTGCATACAACACTTGGACGAAGTAATTTGACCCTTTTACAATTTATCATCTATCATTGCATAAGCTGAAGCGGTTATTTCAATTGGGAACTAACGACATCCTATAGTTGTGGAATTCAGTATTCATCTCATTTATTTCTTTTCATACCTGTATCATACTATACTAAGAATCCACTAAACACACTGTTCTCAGACTGAGCTGATTACATAATCTCTCATAAGAGTAATTCACTCTCTTCTTCACTTAGCCTTTGTCTGTTACCACCCACCCCCTTTTCTGAGGGACTTCGACCATCCTTAAACTATTCCTGCATAGTATGTGTCAGGTTCTTGTTATATCAGGTACTCTGTTTACTATGTTCATTCGCCGTTGATTTCTCCTAGAGGAACCATCGCACCTTATATAGACTGAAGAGAATCAGTCCAAGTCCTAAGTAAACATCAGTACCTCTACACTATTAATATTAGTGGGTCTGGTGTCGAGAGACATCTTGGTATGTCCTCCCTCAGTTGATATATATTTTTGGTGGTTTTATAGAATAGCGGGTGCTTGTCCTTTTATATTGGGGTGAGCCTTCACCTGACCTAAGTCACGTGAGTGACCGCGATCTCAGGGAAACATGCTGTTTTTTTAACATAGACTAGTAGTATAGAAGAGCCATCGCACCTGTTGCGCTTAATGCTTCATGCCTGCGATTTTGGAACGGTGATAACTTTTGCTAGATTCCTATAAACTCAACCTGAGGGCGCCGTGGCAGATTTACTTATCCGCCCTGTCTTAATGACGCGGATTACGCCTTCTTATAAGGCAATATGCAGGTATCTTAAATAATCCTCCTAGCGACAATTTCCTCCTTATGTTAGAAATGTGCTCATCTGCTCATGCATTAAGTGTTAATTCTAATACTTGCATGCTCCTCCATTCACGTGCCAGAAGGCACATGTTCATGAGGTACAAATGTTCCGCAAGACCAACAATAATCACTTCATAGAATTATATGCAAGACAGTAACAGTGACAGACAGTTACAGTGACAGACAGTTACAGTATTAGTGACAGTGATAGACAGTAACAATTCTAGTGACAGTAACAGTGACAGTAACAGTAACAGTTCTAGTGACAGTAACAGTAACAGTAGTTTGGTGTGATCCTTACAGACTAAATACAATTGATTCAATATTAGTTCTTACGCTATATTCCATTTAAGCCTCAGCCATCTCTCTCAAACGACGGATGGTCGATCTGACAGTGGCAGCAGCAGCAGTGGACACAGTGTAGGCACCTCCAGCAACGGTCTTCTTGCATGCCTTACAGGTCCAAATACCGACGGCACCTCTCTGGACGGATCTCTTACCGCAGAAAGAACAGTCGTATCTGGCGTGCTGTTGGACCTCCAACTTCTTGGCTTGTCTTCTCAACGAAGAACCGTATCTAACACCGTACTTACCTGTGATTCCGACCTTCTTAGTTCTCTTAGTCCTGGCTGTTAGTATTAATCCAAGTGGATGAGTATAATAGGTTTGGAGTGATGGAGTAGTGATCTAGATTATAGTTGGATGGTTTGGATTACTTTGCATCGCCATGTGTGTCTGGGAAATTTGGATGGGTGCGTGGATGGACTTCTGGACTTCTGGACTTCTGGCTTCTGGATTTCTGAGTTTCTAGGCTTCTGATTGGCTGCAACTAAGAATTTTCATATCCAGTAATTCTTGGAAGTTTCATTTGAATTGTTTCATAGATGTTTCATAGATGTTTCAAGTGTGTTCCATATTTGTTTCACAGTTCTTTCGAATGCTTCGAATGTTTCATAGTTGCTTCACAGTTGTTTCATGTGTGTTTCAGAAATACCTCACAATATCTTAAAAATACCTCGGTTTTCCATCTGGCTGGGTGGCTGTAAAATTTTCACTCGTCCTCTAAATCATACCGATTGCTGGAACTATAATCTTTAATCACTTGTCCTCTTGATACATCACAATTTCCTGCCTCTGCTATTACACCAGATTTGGTGCTTGGGGATAACATACATTTTGTGTGGTTGGTGAAAAAGAGTATCTCAGAATTTGCTCTTTTTTTCCAGTACCTGCGAGCGCAGGGGAAAATTTTTGTAGTGCGGGACACGAAAATGAGCAGCGCGCAGGTCACGTGCGCTTCTTTAGGGCTTGTGCCCTATCAGCCACCCACCAACACCAACACCAACACCAATACCAAAAACCAACCATTCCATCTACTTTTATGACCACAATTCTCACCTTCTCCTAATAATTTACTCATCTATCATAATGGGTTGTATTACTTAGTAACTTCCGACTTAAATTTTGTGTGGTCCTGCACATAACACAGAAAACCACCACTACACCTGTATCTCGTGCAAAAACCCTTCAAATTCTTTCAAAATTTTCCAACATCTTTCTAATACACTTATTAATACATTCAACATCTTTTAATTTCTAAAACGTCCCAAAAGGAGTGTTTGCGTTAGGGCCTTTTTCTTCTGAGGTAGCCGGGTGTACGGGTGTTTACCATTGTCGCCAACAAGTATAAGAGTCTTGTTGGTGTACGGGTTAAAGATTGCCAAGAGAGCATGTAGGGATGAAGATTTGTAGGTAGATAAAACTGTGTGTATACAGAATATAAATGTATGGACGTGTGGCTTCTGGATATTCATATTAATAAGTCACTCATAGAATAGATTTAGGAGTAGATGAATTCCAATTCGAATAGGGGTGTGCAAATGGAGATTTTGTAAAGTATTCTCTAACTTGGTCAAAGATTCTAAGATTAATACTAAATTTTTGAACTTCAATTTCTATTCGACTCTACAGCAGGTGACTGTTATAGGTTGTTTCTAAAACAATTAAATTTTGTATCTTTAATTAAGAGACTTTTAGAGGTGAGTTTTAGAGATGAGTTTTAGAGGTATTATAGATACTAAGAATCTATAAAAATTACAACAATAAATATACATAGATCGGAATATCTTTATTTGATACTTTATTTACATGGGGATTTATTAAGATTTATATCTCTTTATATAGAATCAGATGATATAAAATAAATGATAGACAGTCTTTTAGAGAAGAAAATGATAAGTACCTGGAGTGCATACTGCAGTAATTTAGTAGAACACGTGATCACAGCAACTATAAAACTGTTGCTTGTTTCTGAACGTGTCTTGGGAATGTGGATGAGGTTTGGAGTATCTGCAGTCATAGGTAGTGTTAAAAACTAATCCAAGTCCTTAGTAAACACCAGTACCTCTACACTAATTAATATTGGTGTGTTCCTTGAGTTTGATATTTCAGTAGTCTTAGATATTGACATCAATATAAATGACGTCAATTGTATTGGGGTGAGTCTTCACATGACTAACGTCACGTGTGTGTGATATTTGAACCCTAAGTGACATTTGGGGCCTGAGTGACATTTGGGGCCTGAGTGACATTTGGGGCCTGAGTGACATTTGGGGCCTAAGTGACGTTTGGGGCCTAAGTGACGTTTGGGATACACGTCGAAGGGAATTGAGCTGTCTGCAGTCCTGGATCGTGTACCAACCTATTAACTTCTTTTTTCCCCATCCACTATAAAAACCACAAATCCTTTTGGATGGTATTACATTGCGGCTAGTTAGGAACGCTTCATCATTTAAGGAAAGTCTATTAGAGGGTGTGTGGTTGGCTACACAAGGCATACGGTTGGCATGTGAACATCACGTGACCTCTTTCCTGAACGAGTAATTCCACACAGGTAATTCCACACAGGTAATTCCACATAGATAATTTCTGCAGTGCCTCCAGGCCATTACATTCTTGGCATTTTTAGCTCGAACACAAAGTAATGGATATTTGAGTCGTGATGCTACAGAAGGAGAGATTCGGGTTTACAAGTCACGTGATATCAGTTACTTCCGACATGACCTCTTTCTTAATACTAAATTGAATAAAAGGCACTATCGGTGGCTAGTATCTTTGAAATTACTATTGGGGAAATGTATAAAAATCCGTACACCCAAGGGCATTTCTCCAAAAAAAAAAAAGCTGCCTAATTACGAAGTTCTTTAACAGGGTAATCATGATACTGGTAAGCAGAAACTGGTTATGTACATTAGACAACACATGTTTCGCAACCATAGTTGGGGCACCGGGTGGACCATAGATTAACCATGGTGTAATGTCCAGTGGACACTGACTGAAGGACACTGTCCTCATAGTCTCGTCAAGATATATAAACACTTCTGAAGTGTTTACATCACCTGAAGTGTTTACTCCTTCCGTACACCTCCTGAAGTGTTTACATCACCTGAAGTGTTTACACCACCTGAAGTAAACACTTCAGGAGAGGAGCAAGATGTAAAATTTTCAGTGACCATTGAATTATTGGTGGGCCTGACTTTTGGAGGCATCTTGGTATACCCCAGACAGATGATATTTGATTGAGTTATTTAAAAGGATGGATATGGCCAGACTCCCTTATAAATATGGGAGCTCTACCTTCACATCACCGGGGTTGTAGTAACCACAGGTGTATTTGAAGAACAGGTGTATTTGGAGAAAAGGTGTATTTGAAGAACAGGTGTATTTGAAGAACAGGTGTATTTGAAGAACAGGTGTATATGAAGAACAGTGCTTGTTACCGCGCTATGCCTAAAAGCCATGGGAATACATCGCGCACTCATCCTGTTACCGTTTTCAACAGGTTAGCTATTCCAATGGGACTTTCTCCGCTCCACCCCAGTATTTATTTAGCTCTTTTAATTTGATAAATGACATTGAAAAAGAAAAGTCAACTGCCAAAAAGACGACTGCCAAAAAAAAAATAGAATGTATTATAACTGCTGGATACTCAAATCCACTGTATATAACTGCTGAAAACTCCAATACACTTTATATAACTGCTGAAAGCTCCAATACACTGTATATAACTGCTGGATATTCCAATACACTTTATATAACTGTTAGATACTCAAAAAGAGTGAGAAGTGTTGAACTTGAGGGATCAGTACATCTGTGTGTGCTACATGTTCATGTGAATGCATACAGACAAAACAATAGTGGGTATTGTTGAAGAGAGGAAAAGCTAGGGCTGACCCTCGTTTGGTTCTAGTCAAGTTCTCGTTTGGCTCTAGTCAAGTTCTCGTCTAGTTCTCGTCTAGTTCTCGTCAATGTTTTGTGAAGTCAATGTAAGTAAGAGATTGACGACAGAGTCATATGGGATATAAATAAGGACATCATCGAAAAACCTGTGTTAAGATACAATGATCTCCGAGTATGTTTAGATACAGATTAAAATACAAGTGATTGACATGACTACTGAAGTTCCACAATTAAGAGGGTTGATGGAAATCAACTTGGTAACAGTTCCAGTTTATGCGATCATAAAGCCTCTGTGAGTAGAGCACTACCGAAAGTGGACCTAACACTTTCTATGTTTCTAAATTCTATAATTTATGTTCCAAGTCTAAGTCTAAGTCTAAGTCTAAGTCTAAGTCTAAGTCTAAGTCTAAGTCTAAGTCTAAGTCTAAGTCTATGTTCTATTTTTCTATACTTCTCTATTTCTATACTTCTCTATTTCTATACTTTTATGTTTCTATGTACCTATGTCATCTTTCTATGTCGACTTGTCTATGTGACATGTACTGTAACGCTCAACAAGAATGGCTGCACGTTGCGGTTAACCTTCGCACACACTGGAACGGTTATGCCACTGGTCCCCAATAACCCTCATACTTCAGGACCCAGGTAGTCCATTCAGTCACTTCCTTTGATCTTCTTCTTAACATACTAGGAGCTTGAGCCCGAACCTGAACTTGAATCTGAACCTGAACCTGAACCTGAATCTGAACCTAAACCTGAACCAGAACCAGAACCTAAACCAGAACCAGAACCAGAACCTAAACCAGAACCTAAATCTAAACCTAACCCTAAACCTGAACTTGAATCCTCTTGTAGAATCTTATTAATATACTCAAGCAATGACTCTAGTACTAGCTCTTGTAGACTCTTAATGATACATCTGTCTGAGTATCATATACAATTCAAGTGGTGTCTATAGTACACAAGAATATAGCATATGTAATGAATTATATATACACTACTAAGGTGTATATAAAGAACATGAATAACAATGTATTTAAAAATGTACTGGTTCCTATGTTTTATGAAAGAGAAGAGGTGAGTGAGGGGGAAGAAAAAAGAGGGAAGAAGGGGGAGGATGTACTAATAGTAGAGGAAGGAGGAGGAGTGCGCGCATGGCTGGCTGCAAAAGTGGGTGCGAGTATGGACGCACACTACACTATAAAAGGACGGGTTCGCATCCACTTTTTCCCACCAACTTATACCACCAATTCTTCCATAAATTCTCCCAACAATTCCCCAACAATTCCCCAACAATTTCCCACCAGCTCACCCAAAATTGTTATTCCTTCACTTTCACATTTGTTCAGATTCATTCAAATTTGTTGGATTCATTTAGATCGGTTCAAGGGTGGTTCAAGGGGTTTCGTGTTTCTCTTGTTTATCATTCATTACGTCTTACGCGTCTTCCCCTTTCGTCTCCTGTTTCTTTTTAACAGCCGAGATATCTAGATCTTATAGAATCGGCCTGTTTGATACCCGAAAAGAAAGCTTGGCCGGATCTTTACCGCCACGTTGGACCAATCTGCCATATTTCTTTCTCAACTACTCCTAGCCGCCCCTTCCAAACAAGACTCATATCTTCAGCGGTGAACCAAAGTTTCACTGTTAGCTTTCGGATATTTAGGGTTGCCAATTTGCCATTCACTGCCATTCAACTGGACTGGTAATTTTTAAATAAGGTGAATACCGGCATTTCAACGGCCTCGATAAGTGAACCCAATCAGTTCTTCACTATTCAATCACTGATAAATAACCAATCATTCTTTGGCCAACTCCTAGCCGTTCATTGGTCAATAACCGGCAATTTCTGGTGATTGCTGGTACTCACTGGCGATTACACGTCAGGCAGTTCAATGACCATGAGTCTCTATACCATTTCATCGCCACTACGAAAATTGGAACGGATTCACCAGGGTCCTGAAAACGATGATGGTTATACTTCGTCTTTTCATAGCTTTGAGCGTCTCGAAACCATCTTTCAGCTTTCCCCACTGGAGATCTTAGAGCTACAACGAGACCAGTTCGACTATATCTGCGGTGTACCTCATTCTGGTCATCCCTGTAGAAACAGCTTGTACTGTCTGGTACACCTGCTTGAAGAGAGATTGGAAATTACCCGATCGGTGCCGTTGCCCGCTTTGATCAAGCACGAGATCCACGACAAGCTCTTGTTTCGGAGAAAACGCCGCTTGATCAAGTTATACCATGATTGCAAGGCATACTGGAATAGCAATCAGAGTGTGTTTAAAACCCCCGAAACATGTTCCAGGACCAGTTGTTTGGCAGAAGCAGTGGAGCACTCAGTCTCAACCCAAAGAGGTTCCGAAACGTCACATCATTCGTTTGGAGAAGACCCGGAGTTCAAGCACAGAAAGTTTGCTCTGCTCAAACACGCATTCTTAAAGAAGATCCTGAAACCCACTGATTCCAATATCCGCGAGAGAATGTCTTATTTGTTCTACAAGTTATCTTCTATAGAGTCTCAGGAAGTCAGTGTACGAGCAAGAGAGCTCGAGGTGCGGTTCTGCCCCAGCGAGTAGAACAAAATTCATTACCATTATTCATTCAGAATATCAGACTTTATCAGTCTGTCCTTTTCAAATTACTAAATATCAGGTTTTCAGCTGATCGTGGTTTGTCAGTTATTATTAACCAGTTCTTGCGGTTATTAATAACCGAACACAAATATCCGGTTCAGTCATGTTCAGTCATGTTCAGTCATGTTCAGTCATGTTCAGTCATGTTCAATCATGTTCAATCATGTTCAATCATGTTCAATCATGTTCAATCATGTTCAATCATGTTCAATCATGTTCAATCATGTTCAAGTTCAGTGTTCATGATTTTGGAACTATCATTCCACCAAATACTAAGTTATCATGTTATTATTCTACATTGTCAATTATGAGGTTATTCTATGTTTTTCAGTTTATGAGGTGATTCTACATTTTTGTTTTAAAATTTTTTTTGAGGTTGTTGAGATTTTTTGTGAGATTATTCACCAGGTATTATGAGGTTTTACCCATACCAATAAGAAACCAGCTTCGTCTTTATAGTTATTGAAGGTTTCAAGAGGTACTCAGATGCATTAGGATCAGGCTTCAAGAGATTTAGGCCAAAGCAGATTTTTTGTTCACTTGGATATGTCAAGTTTATGATACTGTGGTTGAGATTGAAGGTTTCCAAAGTCTTTTCTTCAATGAGATATGATCAAATGTGTCTATTACAGTCCACTCTGTGAGAGTGAGTGAAGAAGCTCAGTGAGTGGGAGGGGAATTTCTGTGAAGTGGGAGTTCTGTGAATGAGTGTAGAATGGTATTGAATGTCTCTACTACTCACAGTCTCTAGTCTTATACATTTTCTGGTACTATCTCTATGATTTACTCTCTTTTGCTTATTCTAGTGAAAAGAGCTCATGGGATAAAATCTCTTGTACTTCAAGTCTTGTGCTCTCAAGTCTTTTGCTCTCAAGTCTTGTGCTCTCAAGTCTTGTGCTCTCAAGTCTTGTACTTTGGTATCATGAGGAGACGACCTGAGATTAATTCTACCTGGTAGAAGTACTAGTGAAGTACTGGTGAAGTACTGATAAAATTACTGGTAGAAGAGCTGGTTGAAGTACTGGTAGAAGTACTAGTAGAAGTACTAATGTGACAACAAGTAAAGTATTAGTGAAGTTTCAACTTATGTTTTAGTATATATTGATATACAGGGATATATAAGCTGTACCTTACAAGACCGAAGTGCGAGATGTGTCGAGGTGGGTGAAAACTCTTCACCCACTACCAACCTGCATACAGCACTTCAAGACTGCATATAACATATCCACGAAGTACCTTAGGTCCGTACCTGCTAGGTACTCGTTGACATGAAGTGATAGTATTTAGTCTCTTCTTATACTACTTATACTTATACTTATACACTAAATCCATACCGCTAGATCTCTACCCACTAGATGTCTATTCACTAGATCTCTATTCACTACACCTCTTTCCAGTTGTACTAGTATTTAATAGGCAGTAAACTTACACTAGTACTTAAATAGTGACTGATCATGAAAGTCTTTTGATCAATGATCTCTATGGTAAGTGCCCTGCCTATAGTGAATCTAACAGCTTCAGTATAGTCAGCTATAGTCCACCATAGTCCATAGTCCATCCACTAGATCTCTAACCACTAGGTCTCCCTCCAGACCACTAGGTCTCCCTCCAGACCACTAGGTCTCCCTCCAGACCACTAGGCCTCCCTCTAGACCACTATAGAAAAATTAGATTGTCGTGTATTTTAGACCTCTGGTGCACAAGTTAGTTTTCATGGTACAGTCTAGTGTATAACCTTGATCCAGTGTGTAGTAATTATGGTGTCCAGCAGTAATTATGGCGTATTAAAAGTCTAGAGAAGATCATATTTCCTTGGATGATAAGTCTACAGAAATGTATCTACAGAAATGTATCTACAGAAATGTATCTAAAGATGATATTGATGTATCTAGAGATGACAGAAAGGCTAAGCTACAGATGAGTCTAGAGACCAGAAACCTTGTGACAAGAGAATCTAGCATATAGTCCAAGATAATAAGGCTACAGAAGGAAACTCTCCAGAGTATACTTCTAGAGACAGTGAGTCTAGAGATGAGATGTTCAGAAATGGGTCTACAGGGGAGACTAAAGGTGAGCTTAGAGATTACCAGAGCTCATTAAAGAGAAGACAAGTCTACAGATGAACTCCAGAATGATTCTACAGATGATAAACTCCAGAATGAGTCTACAGAATGTAATTATGGTGTCCAGTAGTAATTATGGTGTCCAGTGGGATCCACCCATCAACTTAGCTCAGTCTAGAAAAGGTATACTGCTGCTATATTGGTTCACTCATAACAAACGTTCTAAAGTCTATGCCTAAAGTCTATTTCTACAGTCTACAGTCAACAGGTCTACTCACAAATATACTTTACAGATATATGACAGGTCTACTCTCTACAGTATGGGTACAGTGACTCAACAGTATAGATACGAACTTATACTTATACTTATACATACACTACTACTGTACTACTGTACTACTGTACTACTTATTTCAGTATTTTGAGCCTATGCTGTCCAATTTTAATGGCCATTCTAAGCGTCACAAAACATGCAAAAATGTTATTCAACAATAGATTAGTATGAAACTGCACCTAAACTCTAGCAAGATATATAGGCAGTCAATCTAGATTACGACCTATACTAGTATAATTAGATAGTAAATAGTAAGTAGTAAGTATAAGTAGTTCAGTTAGAAGGTAGTAGTAGTAGTAAGTAGTAAGTAGTAACTAGTTATTCAGTTACAAGGTAGTAGTAACATAGTATAACTGTCAACGAGTACCTAAGATGTACTGAGGCGAGGTACTTCGTTGATATGTTGAATGCAGACAAGTGCTAGACAATAGGGCTGCGCATACCTTGAACAATAAGGCTGTGCAAGCCTTAGACGAGCGAAAAGTATAAGACGGCGACGCGGCCCCGCCTTAGGACTTTGGTCTTGTAAGGTACAACTTACATATCCCTGTATATCAATATATACTAAAACATAAGTTGAAAATAACATAGCATAAAATGGTGTAAAATTGTATAACATGGTGTGAAATTGTATAACATAGTATAACATAGTATAACATAGTATAACATAGGAAATGTTATGTTCTTTATAACGTGTGTTGCCTAAACTTGTATTCGTTGATGGCTCCTCAAAGAGAGGAACCGGGCGACTTATATACTTTTTGAGAGAACTCTCCACCAGAACAATGGTAAGGATTGTTCTGGAATATTCGAAAAGGGCCTCTGATTCCCGAATTGTCACAATGACCAAATGCCGTGTCACGATATTTGTGGTAGACAATTCTAGAGTCGGACATCGTAGGCTCCATAATGTATCAATAAGTAGTGTTCTACCTATTGTGGATCTAACAGGAAATGTAGTAGTAGAGTAGTTGGTGAATGGATAGTAGAGCAGTAGTAGTATAGTAGTATAGTAGTATAGTAGTATAGTAGTATAGTAGTATAGTAGAACAGTAGTATAGTAGAACAGTAGTATAGTAGTATAGTAGTATAGTAGTATGCACTATAGTAGTATAGTAGTATAGTAGTATGCACTATAGTAGTATAGTAGTATAGTAGTATGCACTATAGTAGTATGCACTATAGTAGTATGCACTATAGTAGTATGCACTATAGTTAGTGAATGGTGAAGAGTAGTTAGTCAGTGGTAGAATAGCTGGTGGGTAATAGTATGGTAGTATTAAAATGTTACTAGTGAATAATGAAAGATTACTTAGGTAGTGGAATTGTAGTTGGTGAATAGACTAGTGGGTGAATAGTAGTCGTGGTATTAAAGTTTTACTAGCAAATAGTGGTAACGTACTGGAGTGCTATAGTAGTATGTAATATAGTGTAGTAGTAGTAATTAGTATAGTACAGAGTAAAGTAGAGGACTGGAAAATATTTAGACTACTATCATTTAAAATATAAAATAGTATAGTATAGAGTAGTATAGTGTAGAGTAGTATAGTGTTAGATCCATTATAGACAGGACACCACCCATAGAGTTATTATAAAGCTTATGCCGTTGAATCCTATCCTAACAATGGCCATTCTACAATTCTGACTCCGGCTTCACCATGGCAAAACGTTCCAGGATGTACGAGGTTCCAGGATGTACGAGGTTCCAGGATGTACGAGGTTCTAGGATGTACGAGCCAGGATGGAATATGGAGGGTTCCCCCGCTTGCACCTAGCCACAATGAGTTGACTAGACGACCCCTATCAACTACTTAAGTAGCTCGATTCCTCCTTTGGAGAACCATTGGCAAATGAACATAGTAAACAGAGTACCTGACGTAGCTTCTAGAATCTAACAACTACTACTACTACTACTACTACTACTACTACTACTACTACTAATACTACTAATACTACTACTACTAATACTACTACTACTACTACTACTACTACTACTACTACTATACTACTATACTACTACTAATACTACTATACTACTATACTACTATACTACTATACTACTATACTACTATACTACTATACTACTATACTACTATACTACTATACTACTACTACTACTACTACTACTACTACTACTACTACCACTACTACTACTACTACTACCACTACTACTACTACCACTACTACTACCACTACCACCACTACTACTACTACCACTACTACTACCACTACCACCACTACTACTACTACCACTACTACTACTACTACTACTACCATTAGTATTAGTACTAATCTGGGTATAAGTATTAGTGTCTACTACTACTAGTTTTAGTATGAGAGTTGGTATGGATATTAGTAATAGTGTTACTACTTATACTACTATATACTCTACTCTATACTACTTATACTACTATAAACTCTACTCTATACTAATTATACTGTTAGACCTACCATGGGTAGACACATTACTCATAGAGATATCTTTCGAACCCATGAATGACAATGACTCATCCAAGTCACCATAACCCATGATTTGGGGTAGAAATTCTGAGACGAAGGTTTGATACGTTTGAAGGAAATTCTTAAATTCGTCACTCAATACACTTGAATGAAAATCCCCACATGTAACTGGCCACTTTTTGCATTTTCTTGAATATGCCTTCTTAATGCAGTTGTCCAACGCATTTTTCAATCCTCAGGTTAAGATTTTTCTCCCTTTGAAATGCGTCGGCCAACTCAAGGCTTAGCTCTTTCTTGAGGTCATATTGTAAAACATACCATCTCGACGTACATCGGCCGGGGCTACAAACCGTAATCTTTAAAAAATCCCCTATACCCTCATTTAAAACTTCCATTCACCTTATCCGGCCATAAGGCTGAATCTGGCGCACGGTCGTATATTATGGCCCATGTCCATGTTCATATTATTGCTCATATTGTTATTCATGTTTATGTTCATATTATTGTTCATGGTGAAATGGCGTTTAACCACCTTGCTTCACTTCCCCGGTATTCTCTGGTTGGCTATATAATCACCCGGATTCCCATTTATTAGTAATCCATCAACGAATGAACATAACTCCAAGTATTAGATGTATTCAAGAATCTGACATATACTACAGTCTACAGTCTACAGTGTACAGTGTACAGTCTACAGTGTACAGTGTACAGTCTACAGTCTACAGTCTACAGTCTACAGTCTACAGTCTACAGTCTACAGTCTACAGTCTACAGTGTACAGTCTACAGTGTACAGTCTACAGTCTACAGTGTACAGTCTACAGTGTACAGTCTACAGTGTACAGTCTACAGTGTACAGT
>NKZI01001535.1:0-10287 GCA_002370645.1 Metschnikowia sp. 00-154.1 | reverse complement strand
TACAGTCTACAGTCTACAGTCTACAGTCTACAGTCTACAGTCTACAGTCTACAGTCTACAGTCTACAGTCTACAGTCTACAGTCTACTATACTCTACCACTGTAATACTATACTACTTTAAATTTCAACCTATGTTTTAAGATATGTATTGATATACAGAGATATGTAAGTTGTACCCTACAAAACCAAAGTGGACCCCCTTTACGAAACTTCTGCAAGACTTGAGTACCCCAGTAAGTTATGACTTTCAAACTAACGAGTGGATCTAAGGCCAAATCGGACCTTATCGCGTTGATACCGTGATAACTCGTGGATGCCAGCTCAGAATAAGGGTAGATGTTGGCGAAATCTTCGGCACCAGCACCATCCTTTAAGATCTCCAATAGTTTGGGGTACACTTCATCGAGTACACCGAGGGATGACTCAATCGGTAGAGCATTGGACTCTTAATCTTTCAACCTATGTTTTAATATATGTATTGATATACAGAGATATGTAAGTTGTACCAGTGACCTGCACACGGTTTATCACTGGTATGCATACAACGTATCCACGAAGTACTCTAACTCCGTAAATGCTAGGCACTTGTTGACAATAATACTGTAGTATCTGTTACACTACACTACCCTATTAATTCTACACTCTACTAGTTCTACACTCTACTAGTTCTACACTCTACTAGTTCTACACTATACTAGTTCTACACTCTACTAGTTCTACACTATACTAGTTCTACACTATACTAGTTCTACACTATACTAGTTCTACACTAAGATGCTATTACCATGGTACCGGATTGCTCTATATTACACTAAGGTTCGATTACTCACTGCTCTATACTATACTAAGTATTACTAAACTACACTGTGCTACACCACACTATACTATATTATACTACTACTCACAACTACTCTATCTACTTATCAATTAGCAATTGGTCATTGGTATAAGGGTCTTCATTTGCTTTTTTAAAGATATCTATCGATTACTGACTACAACTGATGCGACCACGCTACCTCATTAAACCACTTATAATACTGTCTACTGTCTACTGTCTACTATACTACTATACTACTATACTACTATACTACTATACTACTATACTACCTATAGCCTCTAGTCCTACTCTCTACTCTCTGGCATTGGCTATGGTTATATACTTGAGCCTACTTCAATCAACAACTTTCCTTTTAGAGGGAAAGTGGAGTCGATGCTAGTAACAAGCTAGTAGCAATGAAAGAATTGTGTTTTTATCCTTCATTAAATTTTGTGAAGCAACTGAAATCTTCAATAGTTGACATTCATAGCTAAATCAGCCAAAATTGTTCCCACCATAGAATCCCACCATAGAATCCCACCATAGAATCCCACCATAGAATCCCACCATAGAATCCCACCATAGAATCCCACCATAGGATCTTACCATAAAATCTCACCATAAAATCTCACCATAGAATCCCACCATAGAATCCCACCATAAAATCCCACCATAGGATCTCACCATAGAATCCCACAACAGGATCTAGATTCACATCTATTGCTCGTCCTGGGGATCGAAGGTCACCTATGCTCCATCAATTCCAGTAATTACTATCTCTACTATATGCCCAGTACTTCTCTCTGTACTTATGGTCTCTACTGCTTGTCTCTACTACTTCTACTCTCTGTATAGTATTAATACTACTTATAGTCTTTAATCTCTAGTCTCTATTGCTTATATTCTCCACTACTACCTTTAGTAGCATCTCTATGATATAACTCTATTGCTAAGCTATTATAGTGAAAGAGGTCATAGGTAGAAACTCACTACTCCCCATACTCTATACTACTTGTCACTCTTCTACTTATACCCTCTACTCAGTTCACTACACAAGACATAATATTGATTTATTAGAGAACTGAGCTTACGGATTCCTTTGGTTCTGTACGGAGCGGCCGCCGTTGCCGTTGCGAGGGAACAAGTCTGCAGGCTCCATGTCCGTATCCTCGATTGTTCCGTTAACCACGTCTTCGCTGGCGAAAACTGGCGGCTGCACGATGTGCGGTGCGTTGCCTGGCCGGATCTCGTCGCTATGCCCAAAGAAATCCGCCCGGATCTCCCTCGAGAGGTTCTGGTACGTGGCCAACCGGTCGCGGTTCTGCTGCTCGAGCGCAAGCAACTGCCGAAGAATGGCGTCTGTTTCGTTGTACCGCTCGCCTAGCGTGTCGTTCAACACCATCTGATTGGTCCTCATTCGCCTCAAGTCCCCGAGTCCTCTTTGCGCTGCCCATGCCATCATGTCGTCGTCATTGAGCTGCACCTCGGTGCTTTGGTCGTCGTAAGATTCGGGGAATGCTGCATTTCCTAGGACTTCATCGGGCGGTGGGGGCGTATCTCTGACTGGAGTAATGAATGCTTGATTGGGGACGTTTCCAGGAATGGTAATCTGCGACAATTGATTGTTTTGTTGCGCCTGATTACCCTGGTTTTGGAACTGAGTCGCTTGATTGGCCTGGTTACCCTGAGTTTGGAACTGATTGGGTTGGCCGGCGTTTTCCTCGCCTCTTCTCCGGTCCGGCAACAATGCTGCTACATCTTCCTGGAATCCCAACTGCTCCACAAGATATGCTCTCTGCTCCATCAATGCCCCAAGATAGTTTCGGAGCTGTACCACGCCGTGGCCCGAGAAAACACAAAACAGCGATTTCTGGTTCTCGGTGAAGTCGGGCGGAGGATCTCGGCAGTACTGCGTGATTTCTCTTCGGAGAAAAGCTGAGATTCCCGTAAGTGATAGATGCGTCAATCTGGGGCAGTTCTTCAAAAGCAAGTACACCGGCCCAATGGTCAAGTTGGTGCAGTACGACAAGTGGACTCTTTCAAGGCAGTCCTGCTCTCCTCGGCGACGCACAAGCTCCATGATTCCCGAATCGGAGATCAAGTTGCATTTGACAAGCCCAATTCTCCTCAATTTTGGCAACGTCGATAGCTCAATCAACGTCCAGTCCGTAAGCTGCGAGCAGCATGCAAGATCAATGTATTGGATGCGATGACATGACCTCACCAACACTTGCACACCATAATCGGTGATCAGAGCACAATGCCCAAGATGGATATAGTGCAAGCTGCGCCCCAACTTGGTCAAGTGATGTAGAGAGGTATCGCCAATCTGCATGCATTTGGAGAGCACCACATTCCGTAATCGCGGAGCACACTTGACCATTCGTTCCACGAGCCGGTCGGTGATGGCATTGCACCCGGTGACATCGATGATTCTTAGTTTATCCAAGAAATAGTCCTCGGGAATGGCCTCAAACAAGTCATCGGAGATTCCTGCTGCATTACTGATGCGGAATTCTCGTAATTGCAGAAGCTCAGCAAAGATCTTCTTCAAATGCGTATCGGTGACGTTTGGACAATTGTGCAAATCGATTTCCACAAGTGACTTGCAGTTCTGGTACATGGCCAAGATGCTAGCATCGGTGATATTTTCACTATTGTTGAATTTGATGCGTTTCAACATCGGACACGATTTCAAGAGCTTGACGATGGCATCTTCGGAGATATTGCCACACCCGGGAGCATACAAACCTTGTAACCGGCCACAATTCTGCGCTAGAGCATAGATAATATCGTCCTGCACATCCTGTACGCCAGTCATGTCGATGGACTGTAATTTGGAGCAGTTGGCTAACACATTGGAGATGGGCTTATGAGAAAGCTTGATGCAATTGACAAGTGTCAAACGCTCCAATTTGGGACACCCTGCAAAGAGATTCAAGAGATTATCGTCCACCAATTTGGTCATGAACGATAAGTTCAACCGCTTGATATAGTTGCGGTAATCCCAATGGGTCATGGAGCGGGACAAAGTCATGATGTGGCGGATCTTCTTGAAGGCCGTATCGCTCTGCATATTGGGGCGGAACCAAAGGATTTCCACTATGAGATCGGCAAACTCCCGGCACACCGTCAAGAGCGAGTATAAGTCGTGTTTGTCCAAGTACTTAAATATTTGGAGAAGGATCTCCGTGGGGAGCTGCAAAAGACGGGAGTTGTTGAAGTTGAGCTGCAGGATATGCGAGCGCTGGTTGATGGAGTTGCGTCTTTCCAGGAGAATAGCATCGTTGATTTCCTGGAAGTCGTTTCCGTCGTAGTCCAACGTTTTGTGCTCGTGCAGCCGGTGCAAGTTCATCGACCCGGAGAAGTACGACGCAAGCTTTCCCCGTCTAGATTTTTCGGGGTTCATTATGTCGCTAGACAGTAACACTAGTTAGATGACTAGTTGTGGATCACTGATGGAGAACTAGTGGTAGACACTAGTGAATCACCGATAGAAGAGAAGATGGTCAGTAGAAAGATCAGTCGTCAGAGGATCTTCGATTTGAGCAGTATGATATTCTTTGATATCTGTACTTCAGCCAATGAGTATGTCTGTCGGTATTATTAGTCTGTAAACTCAATAATACACCTGTATGTGAGTTGTCAGAAGGAACAGGCAGAGGATCAGACAGATTCAGGCAGATATATCACACAACAGGAACAGACAGAGAATCAGGCAGACAAAACAGACAGAAGGATCACACAAATAGATCACTCGAGATCAGATAGTATCCAGTCTTAGAATTAAGTCTCTGATATACTCAGTATCCAGTGATAGTATCAGTGCCAGCAGTATCAGTAGTTTCAGGACAGTAGTATCAGTCTCTATAGTACCTGTAGTATCAGTATCAGTCAACTCTCTGATATACTCAGTACAGATCAGTATTGGAATTTAGATGCTAGTAATCAGTCTCTGGTACTCAGTCAGTAAGTCGCAATACAGTCTGGAATCAGTCTGGTATCAGGTATCAGTCTGGTATCAGGGATCAGTCTGGTATCAGGGATCAATCTGGAATCAGTCAGTGGAGTAGACAGTAGATTGTACTGTATAGATGAACAGGACAGTAGACTGTATGTATGGACACTAGACACTAGGCTATATAGATGGACAGTAAACTGTGAACAGTAGACTGGATCAGTACTATATTGAGTACTGTAGATTGTATGAGTGAACAGTGGGGGACAGTAGAAAGTAGACTGTATAGATGTACAGTGGACAGTGGAGAGCTGAATGATGGATCGAAGTGGGCAGAAGGCAAAAGAGCCGGCAACTCAACGGCAGTGTCTGAGCAGAAGCAGAATATGGGGAACAAAAAACGTGCAGGAGAGAACACCGAAAGCACTTCCTAAGCCTAAGGAACAGGAGAGTGGAGCCCAGAGAAAACAGTGGGCCAGACGGGAAACCTGGAGTTAGATATGGGGGAGAATAAAGCACAAAGCAGTTTAGCTGAGCATGAGTCGCGAGAGAGAGAGAGCCGGGTGGTATTATATACAGGTTATTCTCCACTAAAATTCTCAAGTTCAAAACCTTTTCCCAATTTTTATTTATTTTTGGATTCTTTTTTGATTTTTTTTTTTGTTCGTTTTATCTTTTGGGGGGTTTATAGATTATTTTTTTTATTCCTTTTTTTTTCTTTTAATTTTTAAAGAAGAAGCAATCTATTTTATTTTTTGTTGTTTTATGGCTATACAGTTTTTGATCACGTGACCCACATCAGGTGGACCAGATCAGATGGACCAGATCAGCTATCAGATTAGGTACTAGATAAGGTGGACCAAAGATCCGGTCAGGTGCCAGACCAGATCAGGTGCCAGATCAGGTGACTCGGTACTTGGATCCACTACTGAGCACGTCTATCAACGTCTCTCCACTGCGCTCAACCAAACACAGTACACCATATTGTACTATACTATACACTACACTATACTATACACTACACTACACTATACTATACACTACACTATACACTACACTACACTATACACTACACTACACTACACTACACTACACTACACTACACTACACTACACTATACTATACACTACACTACACTATACACTACACTACACTACACTACACTACACTACACTACACTATACTATACACTACACTACACTATACTATACACTACACTATACTATACACTACACTATACTATACACTACACTATACACTACACTATACACTACACTACACTATACACTACACTATACTATACACTACACTACACTATACTATACACTACACTATACTACACTAAACACTACACTACACTACACTACACTACACTACACTACACTATACACTACACCATACTAAACACTGACTATTCACTATATAGTTAATGTGTTACCTGCAGTACAGAATGCAAAGTGTGCAAACTGTTGAGCGTTAGAGATAACTCTGTCATAGTCAGGAACAGTCACGTCATTGTTGGCTATTAAATCCAAGAGATATGGAGCAATATTAGTCAGAGTTGTTTCTTTGGAAGTGTTAAGATGTGTTAGTCATCTATACTAGAAGGTTTGTAGTATTCTGGTCAATGATAATACCGCTCATCCAAAAGTGGACACTCCTCTATATATACCTTTCCATCCTGGACTCCTTCTTCCTGCACAGGACTTGTTAATACATTGTCTCTGAGGCAAACCTGACTCCTCCTGACGACAAAACCCGGTTGTAATGCTAGCCTTCATTCATACGTCCTGCACTGCATGTAACGTCTTGCCTGCACACACTAGTTGGCGCATCTTGTATATTCAACACAAACTATCATTATAACCAGGTCTTATTATCAGAAGAAGTATGGTTTGACTTACGACAATGTACTAACAATTCCGGTGCATGAGCAAGGAGTCCAAGGAATCTCAAGTATATATAGAGTGGATTCCGCTCTAGGTTGAAGTTGAGCGGGATCATTCGAGACCATAATATCAAGAATTAACCTAAGATTTCAAGAATAAACCTAAGATTTCAAGAATTAACCTAAGATTTCAAGAATTAACCTAAGATTTCAAGAATTATTGATGAGTACTATAGTCCTACAGCTTTTGGAGTTATTGACAAATAACGACATAACCATCCCTAATTATGACAGTGCGTGTTATAACGCTCAATACATTGTACTACTGTGAATAGTACTATACTCTTTACACTATGTTCTATATGCTGTACACCATACTCTATATACAATAGTATACACTGTACTATAGTATACGCTGACTATAATGACTGTATGACTATAATGACTATGCATATTGAGTAGTACACTATACTACCACTAATATAATATACTATACACTGACTATACTGACTATACACTGTAATACTAAACACTGACTGTTAGAACCGCCATGGGTAGACTCACTACCTATCGGTATTTTTAGAGCCTACGAAAGTCGACTAGTCAGTCACTCGCCACCGAGACTGACTACTCGTTTCTTTTGGCACCTAATGACCGATTAGTTGTGTCATCACCCTGTTTGTTACTTCAATAGCTTAGGTCCCCCCTTCTGAGGAACGAACGACCAATGAACATAGTAAACAGATTACCTGACGTAATCGGAATATATACTATACTATACTATACTATACACTATACTAGACACTATGTAGTACATTATACTACTGTGAATAGTACTATACTCTTTACACCATACTCCATACACAATAGTATAGTATACAGTACACAATAGTATAGTATACAGTACACCATACTATACAGTGTCTTTCAAACCTATTCAAACCAGCGCGACAAAATCATTCAAACCAGTGCGACAAAATCATTCAAACTAGTGCGACATAATGCTTCAAACCACACTAGCAGTTGTTGTATACAGGATTACAAGGAAATCAGTTCAGTTCCGTCCGTTTTGACACTAAACTGATACTGCAAGAATCCCAAATGTAATACATATGAAGCAATCGTCCAGATTTAAAATTTCAGATTTCAGAATATTGAATTCTAATGAAAATTGGTTTGAAACATTATGCGAAGGGGTACGAAATTTTTGAATTTTTAGTTTGTTTAATTTTATTAGTGTGGTTTGAATCGTTTTGCCGCGCTAATTTGAACCATTTTGTCCCTCTGGTTTGAATAGTTTTGAAAAAGACTGTATATAGTTATAGTCATACACAAAGCTCATAACCAAAGTCCATAATCTTAGTTCAGAATGTATAGAATAAAGTCATATAGACATATAACATAAGGACATATAGTATACACCATATAGTAAACACCATACACTATTCACATAGCAAATAGTTCAAACTCAGAGTTCATACCCATAGTTCATAACCATAGTCCATACCCAGAGTTCATAACCAGAGTTGATATCCATAGTTGATATCCATACCCATAGTTCATAACCATAGTCCATGCCCAGAGTTCATACCCAGAGTTCATAACCATAGTCCATACCCAGAGTTCATAACCATAGCTCATACCATACAGTGTTTTTTCAAAATTATTCAAACCAGTGAGACAAAATGTTTCAAACTAGCGCAACAAAATGTTTCGAAACACACTAGAAAAATGTTTCAAATTAATAATTCAAAAAGTTTCATACACCCCTAACCAGTTGTTATATACAGGATAACAAGGAACCCGGTCCAGTTCAGTTCAGTTCCGTCCATTTTGACCCTTGATTGGTACTGAAAGACTCCCAAATGTAGTACATATGAGGCAATTCTCCAGCTTTAAGGGATGATTTCAGAATATTGAATTTTAATGAAAGTTGGTGTGAAACATTATGCCATTTGGTTTGAAAGACTATGCGAAGGGGTACGAACCTTTCTGAATTATTGGTTTGAATCGTTTTGTCGCGCTGGTTTGAATAGTTTTGAAAAACACTGGCTCATACCATAGTTCATGTCCAGAGTCCATACCCAGAGTTCATACCCAGAGTTCATAACCATAGCTCATACCATAGCTCATACCATAGCTCATACCATAGCTCATACCATAGCTCATACCATAGTTCATACCCAGAGTTCATACCCAGAGTTCATAACCAGAGTTCATAGTGTATAGAATAAAGTTATCTTGCCATATTGTTAGATTCCTGTTACGTCAGGTACTCTGATTAGTATATTTTTTGTTGATGATTTTTCAGAGGGAGGAATCTAAGCTATTTAATTAGAGACAACGAGTGTTGCTAGGTGAAAAGGGAGAAAACTCTTCACATTAATTTTGGTACCTCGTACAATGAAGGCTGGTAGGAGGCTGGCAGGAGGCTGGCAGGAGGCTGGCAGGAGGCTGGCAGGAGGCTGGCAGGAGGCTGGTAGGAGGCTGGTAGGAGGCAGGCAGGAGGCAGGCAGGAGGCAGGCAGGAGACTGGTAGGAGGCAGGCAGGAGGCAGGCAGGAGACTGGTAGAAGGTCGTTAACAATGTCAGTGTTCGTGTCAGACAAAGAGGTTTCATAATAACACAATAGGTAAATTACCACCTAAGATATACAAATATGAGCACTGATCCTGATAAGGTATGCGATAGCTTGGCCGGAATTGGCCGGAATTGGCCGGACTTGTGGGCCGCGGCCGGAATTGTCCAACTACAGGACCTCCAAAAATCCACCACGAAAACTATTTTAACTAAAATAAAATATGCATTGAAGAGTCCGGAATTCCAGGATTCCAGCAAACCCACTTTTTTTTCAACACGATTAAAAAAGGGTCGTTTGCGTTGGGCCTTTTTCTGCTGAGGTAGCCTGGTGCACTGGTGTGGTTTGCACCCATTGAATCTCAATTCCGAGGTCGAGGTCCCAACACTCATTAAACATCTCGTGAGAAATACTTATCACAGTCACCTACCCAAAAAGTGTATTTACCAACACTGGTGTATTTACAAACAAAGGTGTATTTACAAACAAAGGTGTATTTCTCCTAAAAAGGTGTATTTACAAACAAAGGTGTATTTACCAACACTGGTGTATTTCTCCTAAAGAGGCAGGGGCGGAGTGCTGCCCGAGAGATCGGTAAACGTAAGCCCAATCACCGGACGAGTCGTTTGAGACCCATAATATTGTTAGATTTCTGTCACGTCAAGTACAGTGTTTTTCAAACCTATTCGAACCAGTGCGGCAACATGTTTTGAACCAAGAAGATAGAATGGTTCAAACTACACTAGCAAAATTAAACAAACAAATACACATAACTTCTAATAAGTTGTTATATACAGGATAATATGGAACCCAGTTCAGTTTTGTCCGTCCATTTTGACACTTGATTGGGACTGCAAGACACCCAAATGTAGTACATATGAGGCAATCGTCCAGATTTAAGATTTCAGATTTCAGAATATTGAATTCTAATGAAAATTGGTTTCAAAAATTATGCCATTTGGTTTGAAAGACTATGCGAAGGGGTACGAAACTTTTTGAATTATTAGTTTGTTTAATTTTGCTAGTGTGGTTCGAAACATTTTGTCG
>NKZI01001534.1:0-21974 GCA_002370645.1 Metschnikowia sp. 00-154.1 | reverse complement strand
GGAGTCATTCCAGTTGACCAAGTCCTCGCTTACTCGTTTGCAACCCACTCTTAATGCAAACACTCTGAGCTTGCAAAAAGCGCGACTCGCGGAAATGCGCCGCACTTTCTGGTTTTCAACTGGACATTCACCCAAATTACACACCGACGTCCTTTGAACGTAGCATGTATTGTGTTTTTTCCAAAGACGAATCTTGTCGAAAATTTTGCTCCATTTTTTGGTTGCTTGAAAGTGAGCTGCATGCTTGTTCTGTTGCCTTTTGAGATTCTTAGGCATTGAGCCGTTTTCGCACCCAGTTCCAGGTGCAGCAGGCATTTCCTTTTTGAACAAGGCAAGACCTTTAGGCAGCAACAAGCCTNTGTTGCCTTTTGAGATTCTTAGGCATTGGGCCGTTTTCGCACCCAGTTCCAGGTGCAGCAGGCATTTCCTTTTTGAACAAGGCAAGACCTTTAGGCAGCAACAAGCCTCGGATTTTCTCCGTCAATGTAAGCTTTGGCTTTTGTAAAGCCACTGCTGATTGGAGTGTATTTGAGTTCCCCTCGTTTGGTGGTTCTCCGCTACTCAAAGTGCCAAAAACTGGTCTGTCTGTGCAAGTAGTGGGAATACAATCCAAAGATTCAGGCGATTCATAAATGGAAGTAACATTGGAATCCAATTCAGTGAGACGATTGTAGATCGCTTCATATTCACCGTCTGTAGTGGATCCATGAATGGCCACTAAGATTTTGTATTGCTCTCTGGAAGGGTCGTACTTTCCACGCTTTGTGGTAACGAAATTTGGGTCATTCTGTTCCAAACCGTACATGGTTGGAGTTTCTTATCTAACCT
This sequence comes from Metschnikowia sp. 00-154.1, assembly GCA_002370645.1. Classification (NCBI taxonomy): domain Eukaryota; kingdom Fungi; phylum Ascomycota; class Pichiomycetes; order Serinales; family Metschnikowiaceae; genus Metschnikowia; species Metschnikowia sp. 00-154.1. The sequence goes on along the minus strand of NKZI01001534.1, from coordinate 21,146 downwards.
CAAAGTATCAAAGGCAAAGTATTCTTTGTTTGATAGTGGAGGTGGAGATAAGTAAGGAGTTGGTACAAGAGGGTAGCTTACATAAATTCGCGAGGATAAGCATATACCAGGGTTCAGCCACAAATTGGGGTGCAAAAATCTTCGCTTATGTGAAAACTGAGTTTTATGCAGTCTTCTAAACTGGTAGCCAGCTCTTGTTAAAATCAGGTTTATATCAATTTTCCAAACCAAATAAAGGGACTCAATCTGGTAAGTACAATACCACAATCAGTGCTATGAGACATTACGAAAGGATCTGAAAAATAGCCAAATAATGTGTAAGCCATGATACTACAGTTGTTAGATTCTTGTTGAACGATATATACTAAGTTATCTATTTATCCGTTGATGGGTCCTCAGAAAGAGGATCCAGTGCGTTTTATATAGCAAATGAAGAGAAACGTGTCATTGAAAAACTCTTCACCACAACAATGGTGGGGATTGTTCTGGTATATTTGAAGACAGCTCATCGTTTGCGATGACCAAATGCCATGCTACGGCGTTTGCAATAGCCCTTGTTAGGATCGGACAGAGAGGCTTCACAATACCTCCATAGGTAGGTCACTACCTTTGGTGGATCTGACAACAGTTGATGCATTACTATAGATTAAATTTATCTTACATTATCCTGTAATACCCTACATTATCCTGTAATACCCTACATTATCCTGTAATACCCTACATTATCCTGTAATACCCTAAATGATCCAATAATACCCTACATTATCCCACTCGAGAAGGTACTAGCAAATATATGGATATGTATCTTTCCTAAGTTTGAGTCTGTAATTTTGCTTGTTTAGTGTAACAAATGGATTTCTTGTGCCAAAAATACTTAGTAGCTTTGTATTCAATAGTGAAGAGAAAGAATACTCCTAGAAGTCAATGGGCTTTTGAGGCAGACTTACAGGAAAATTGGCTATGTAATTTTACTAATCAGTCATTATGACCAGATTATTCGGTACTCATTGCTTGAAAACTCAAAAACATGTATTATCTTAGCGTTGATTTAGCCATAGTAGTATTTCATCATAATTACCATTCCCAAAGAAAATTACTATGAGTACAATAACTTCGATTTTACTAAAACCCAAAGAGATAACTTTGGAATGCAATAGTAAGTGAGTCAGTGGCTGTGCAACATACTACTTGTGATGGAACTACTCTTCAGTATACTGTATACCACTACAAAACCATAGTACACTAGATATTCCATATATCAACGTGAATAAAAAAACCTTCTTGAAGATTAGCAGTACTACACATAATAGTGATAATTACTAGTGACAAATAATACCAAACCCCTGGAATTGAAAGCAACGCAAAAGAAAAATCAAATTGGGAGCAGAATTGGAAGTTAAAAAAAAAAAAAAAGGGCTTCACTATGCTTTGAAGTAAGATAATCTTGGCGAGCTTTGAATGTCTACTTAAGTAGCCTGAGTATTATTTTCCGAACAACCAAGTTATAAATCACTTGATCAATCACAAGACGAAACAGCAGAATTATAGAACTAGGCTAGTAATTGACACATTAAGAAGTAAATAATGGACTCTTACTTTTTTTCATCAGTATCCTTCTCTTGCTGAGTATACAATATGTACTAATCAAGTTGTGACTATTATTTTACTATCAACCACTTTTACTAGTCACTGGTGTAATAGCCATTATACTACGACAAGAAACTATTGACTACTATACTACTGACCACTTAAAAAAAAAACACCTACTCCATCTATACTAACGCCATTATACTAGATCTTGATTATTTATTCAATCCCTATTATATCTCAGTTCTTGTCAACATCTCTTGATCAAATTTTATCAGAATTGGCTCCTTATTGTTCTTAGATCGGTTGAAATTGTGAATTTCTTCAAGTTTATGAATGGCATTAATATTTAGCTTAGTCACTTAATCTATGTCTTGATCATATATTTTCAACCTATGTTTTAGTATATATTGATATACAGGGATATGTAAGTTTGTACCTTACAAGACCAAAGTGCGATATGTGTTGAAGTGGGTGAAGAGTTTTCACTCACTGGTAACCTGCACATAGCACCTCACTAGTCTGCATGCCATGCATCTGCGAAGTACCTTGACTCCGTACACGCTAGGTACTTGTTGACGTATATAGCTTGATCTTTGGCTTGGCCAGACTTGATTGGTAGTTTAGCCTTGGGTAAGTCGCAAATGCTGATTGCCTAATACTTGCAACGGATTCTATTTCTCAGTGGTTTCAAAGATAATCCTATAATTATGGCTTGGTAATACTGAATTCAATACCTCAAAGCAATCGCAAGTGAAAGAGTCTTTAAAAGTTTTTAGTCAGTAGAAAATCAACAAGCACACAGACACTCAGACATCCACAGGCTCAGATCATGACTCAAACGCGACTCAAACATGACTGAAATATGAAGTATGACTAGATATAACTAGATCTAATTATACTTGACTATTGCACTTGTTTTTCAAAATGGTAGTGCTGTATTATAAGACCTTTAAGGGTACCCTATAGCTTTATCTAAAGCTCAGTATAGTCAGCCTTAGATTCTGTTAGTTATTCACTGATAAAGAGGTTCTCCAATTATCTTGAGTAGAACTGAGCCAAAGACAGCTGCCAACGTCTCGTCGCCTCTAATACTCCTTATGGATACTGTATAGTGAAATGTATGACGGATATAGCCGTAGTGTAGTATAACTCAAAAAATCACACACAAGATTATCTCCGCCTGGGTCCTCTTGGCTTGTTGAACTTCAAAGCATTGTTTTTCTCTACCTCCTTTTTGGGTTCCAACACACCCACATCAAGCTCATCCAAATCCCCAACCTCTATCACCTCCGTAATTGGCTGTTTGTAGTCCCGCTTCAAGTGGTTGAGCAAACCCTGTTTATTGGCTGCATACATGATCCGGGCCTTGACTTTGCATCCGGAAGGACATGAATAGATAAACGCGACCATATTTTCTTCGTATCCATACAAAATGTAAACGGGTTCAGAAGCAGGCTCGGTACCCAAGGTGGTTATGAGCTCTGTGATCGCCACATCCTCCAAGTGTTTGGCCAAAACAAGCGTTTCGGTATCCACATTGATCTTCATCACCACCACTTTCTTATCCAATGGTTCCTGAAGCACTTTTTCAAGCTGTGGCTCCACCTGGAAGAAAAGTGAAGTATCAGAATTCATGGATGGCAATTCCTTTTTGTGGACCGAACTCTGAGATAAAGTAAGGTTCTGTAATGAGTCCAAATGGCTCAAATCCCTCTCTTTCTCAGTCATGAGAGCCAGGAAATCCGTTTTTTCAACCACAAAAGATGATTCCTGTACCTCTTCTGTCTCCGTGAAGTCAAGCACATGCAGCTTGCCGAATTTGGAGCCCAATTGCTGGAGAAGCGTGTTTTTGGTGGAGGCATAAAGCATCTTCTGCCGGATAGGAGCCAGATCTGGGATAAAACTGACGAAAAAGAGTTCCCGGTGCTGCACAAGAGCAAAACGGGGCTCGGGGTAAATCCTGGCTAAATATTCGTGTAAGGAGCTAATGGCATGTTCAGGGGTGGAGTCCCCCAGGTGGAAGTTGGAGTCCTTGACGAGCTGCGTGCAGTCCTGGTTAAGGGTTATAACAAACACCGAGTCCTGCATAATGTCACTGGACTCCACCACTTCTTTCGATGCTGTGATTCCCGATTGGTTAGACATGATAGATTCGGCTCTAGATCTGGTTGAGGTGTAATTGGTGTAATGTTGATCTCGGGCCGCGCGACCATAGCTGCAAATGGGATGCACGGGTGTGAAATCCCAATACTTTTCCATGGGTAAATTTACTCTGAGCGGTCAGATTTTTTTCTGAAAAAAAAGTCTATACCGGCTTTTTTGACTGTAGAAAATAGCCTTCATTGGAAATTTTGGCTCTAGAAGATTGGTATATGCAGGATTATGTTCATGGTTTGGAACCCTCGGATCTGATGTGGAACCCTCAATATATCGTATTCTACTGAATTAAGTACTGATTTTTACCAAATAATGATTTATGTATTTTATTGTATAAGTACTACTATATATAAGTACTGAAATTTAAATACTGAATAGTGGTGTAAATACTACTTTAACACACAGATTCTCATTAACAACACCATACACCATACCACCCAAATGATACAATTAGACTCTCGTACAACACCATCCAACAACATATAAGGCAAAATACAAAATACAAAATACAATTACACCATCAACAAACTAATCCTAAATTATCATCTCGATACCAATAAATCAGCTACGTCACCGATGCTCCAACGAAGGTTCACCGATGCCAAACAATTCATTGGGTACCTGGAACGTAATACCTTTTTGATGCTCTGATCAAATTTCCTCCTCAAACAATTAAACTTATCCCAAGTCACCTTGGAGAAACGGAACGAAATGCTGCGTTGATGAATGATGAGCTGTTCTATGTGAGTCGTACCCTTTTCTTCCTCCAGCACTCTCTCCAAATTTCCGTGCTGTGTGAAATTATAAAAGACACAAATACCATCATATATAAAAAATGATAATGGGTATTTCTTCCAGTTTTCATGCTAAGGTAAAAAAAAATTTGGAACCTTAAAATCTAGTTTGGAACCAGAAATCTGGTATTGAACTCGGAGTGGAGGTGTTGCTGAAATTGACATACTTTAAGACTCCAACCCTCCACCAGATTATTTCACTTTGAAAATCTCTGTGATCGAAACAATATTTTAAAATTTTAAATACCCAATTTTGTGAGCTTTCCGAAATTTATGAGCCTTAAATAAATATTGGTTTCTTGCTCTGGGTTTTTTTGTAGGTGGTGTACGGATGTATATTCACATCCTACCTGGCCACACTTAAATCCATGAATTTCTTTTCATGAAAATTTTCCTCGAAATCAAATTCTTCATCGTATTCTTAGAATTTCAAATCATTTGTTCGAGATTTAGACGAAAACCTACCCCAAAAACCAACATCAATCATGAACGAACCATTGCTCAAAACCAGTTCTAAGCAAAATGATGAGAATTCGCCCTAAAATCCAATCCAATCAGAATGCTGAATTTCATTTTATATCTTTAGACTTCAAATCGTTTTGACTTTGATGGCTCTGTCAACTTCCACTGAACTCATGAGTAGGTCACGTGACTCGGACATTCCTCTTCCAAAAGTTTATCCCAAAATTCTTCCATAGAATCAATGTGAGGAAAATGATATCCCTACACAGATGCCCAATGCTGATCATAGCAAAGAATAGTTCTTGAAATGCCTGAGTTACTCACACCACCTTTCACCCCATACATCCGTACACCACCAATATTTCAAAGTCCAGTCAATTCCCCAACACCCCTTTTTAATCAAAAAAAAAAATTTAGAAGCAACCTCCAGCTTTATTTGCATAGACTTATGGCCACAATTATTGCCATGAACAAAACCCCGTGCACCATTGTATGCACACCAAATCAAGTCGCAGAGCTCCACACTTTCTTCACCACCAACGAAACACCCAAAGACACTGCCATGTTACAAATACGAAGGGGAATATGCAGCACTCTAAGGCGGCGCAACTTGTTCGGCGGCGGAAAAACCGTACATCCCAACCAGGCCCAGCAGGCACCCGGCAACAAGCTGGAAACCGTTAGTAACCCGGTGGATCTTCTCAAGAAAAACGATATCCTCATGTACTCGCAGAAACCAATCAATTACATCGAGAGCATCAAAAACAACGGGTTCCATTTGGCCAACAACATCCTCATTACGTCACCCAACGAAGAGGGTCACGTGATTGGAACTGTGCTCTTGGAGAATGAGAGTTTTGAAGTCAATCTCTCAGAAGGCGGGTTCAAAATCATCAACGGATTCATTGTTGAGTTCCACGATGATGTGGTGAATATTTTCGAAAAAATCCACCCGAAACCGGAGATTTTGGTGGTGGGATTGGGCCGAACATCCCGCATGCTTCTGGAAAAAAACCGGAAGAGCTTGAGCGCTTTGGGAATCCAGTTGGAGGTCAGTGATTCTCGGAATGCTGCTCGGATATATGATCTTTTGGCGACCGAACGGCCAAAGGTGATTCTGGCTCTTTTGATGCCTCCCAATGCATAGAATCCGTACACCACCACATATTGCTATGGCCTGGTGGCCTGGTAACCTGAGCTTCTTCCTAATATTGTATATAGACAACCGAATTCGTGACGAATATTGCCCCTTTGGTATTGCCCTTTTGGGAAACTGCGTACTTCAACTTCAGACCCGTAACAGCGCCCAAAAGGCACTCAATGAACCCCACAACTTGAAACATTGTAACAAAGTTCTTTGGTAAAAAGAAAAAAAGATTGCAACACCACAATTTCACACATGGTCTCCCACTGCATTACTCACTGTGGCCCTAAGTGGCTTAACTAACGTTGATCGGACGGGAAACAGTTTTTTCCACTTGGTATGGCCGCAACCGAAAGTAAAAAACACCAGAATTAACACCTCAGAATTTTGTAACTGGTGTATTCTTCCCGGTTTGGTATCTTCAGACCCGTCAAAGTCAAGCAAGGGTGTTCTCAGAGTGCTTACAGCATTAATGTGTTTCTAGGGTCTTGAAGTAGTAGGTATATTGTATGGAACCTGAACTTCTAGGTCTCAGTACACAAATCATTTTTGAAGCTGATTTAGTCAGTATCCAGTAAACAATAGGGTTAACTTTGCAATGATGAGGATTCAGGTCCAACAAAAAAAAACGGCATAATATCAATACCACAGCACCTCAATGTCAGTACCAGTAATTTGCTGTAATCAAATTATTTATAGCCTGCTTTATGGCGTGACCAAAAATTTGCTTGGAATATAACTTCAGTAACCTGCTTAAGCCAAGAGACTAGTAAAGCTTGTTTCAGCTTTGCAATTTCAAGCGCCAGTCACATAATCAAATTCTGTAATCTGTTCTATTAGAACCCCAGAAATAAGTCACAAGAAAATCCAATACCCTGTTCAGGAGTTTCTCCATGTTAATTCATTAAGTCGTAATGCAACTAAATTCTGAAATCAAGGGTAATATCAATGATCATACGAAGGATTTAGAATATTCTAAGAGATGTTCATCCTTCAAGAGATATTTCAGTCACTGAAACAAATGTGAAATCTGAAACAATTCTAATCTTCAAACAGTGGCTGTCTTTTTAAAGTTGAACAGTTTTCTCGTAAGCGGTGATCTGATAAAAACATTTATGCAGTAATTAGATGCGGGAAGCCGCCCTTTTTATACTTTTCAAAGGTCCCTCGTGTTTCAGGATATGTACACAAATGCACGGATCCCGCCCTTTCCAGATAAGGGTGATCAAAGCTGCAAAAGTGCGAAACACCTGCTGGTTTTGTGTACATAAAATACCCCACGCCTATAAAAGGAAGATTCCCACGGCTGCAGTAATACCAGTTTTTCAAATAATTCGAAGCTAAATCACCAGCTAACAACTACATTACCAAATACATCAAGCTACACTCCAACCAATTCTTTGAACAGGAATGTAACATTATGCAGGTTTACCAGACCTTGGTGTGAATTGTGATGTATTTATAAGCCATTAACGATTCAGTTAAAGAAGGTCTGAAGTCTTCAACGTGAGCGAGTGCATATGACTCAAAAAAAGAAAAATACCAATTCAAAGGGGTTATCATTCATATAGATGGTATGATTTGGTGTGATTGATATGACTTGGGGATGGCCCTAACCTATACGAGTCTAAAATCTTAGGTAATATGAATAGTGGGGAGTGGTGATTACGACTACAACTTACAAGTGATCAAAGGCTGTGGCATCTATTCTGGTATTCACAGAGAATTATTCTAATTAGAGGAATAGAAGACGTCATGTGTCGTGCCGTCTGAAATTATATTCCAAGATGCCCAAGATGTAGATGGGCAAATGATAATCCATGTCTGAAGATATGAGTCCATGCAAATCATGGGTCGAAATATCTCCTTCAATTGTCCTTAAAGTCTCAAACCCCAAAACTGAGTCTACCTCTTTTTGTGTTTAACCTCAGACATAGGGTTTTCCGGCTGCATCTGGTGCAAATGCTGATAAAGAAACGCCATGGATTCTCTACTAGACGGCAGAATGGTATCGGGGAGGTAGGGGCCTGCGCCGGGATGGGCCATATATTTCTGGGGTGTGCTCATGGTCATGTTCATGGGCTCGGGGAATTGTGGGGCCCCATAGATGCGGCTGTGTGACGCCTGTTTCGGTGGAGCCATGTATTCGCCGGATCTGTCGGCTTTATGCTTGATTCGGCCGGTTGGTGACGCCCTCTCAAACGAATTGTCCAATAGGAACTTGTTGGGAGTGGAAACGGAGCCTCCGTGCATGAGCTCAAACGACGCATGCTCCATGCTGGTCATGTTGGTGTGTGTGGTGTTTGTGGAGGAGTTGAGCATGCTGAATTCTCGTGAAGTGTTGGAGAATTCCCGCGAAAAGTCCCTGGAGTTGTTCATGGAAGTATTGTACTCGTGGAATCCAGAATACACTGCTTCCTTGCCTCCAAGCTTGTGTGCACTCCCCAGGCCACTAAGAGAGTGAACCATCTGCGCCAGTCCTTGGCTATTCAGAGATGGAACCATCTGCATCAGTCCTTGGCTGTTCAGAGACTGACTCATCAGACTTTGACTGCTCAGAGCTCGGCCCAAAGCCGCAGGAAGTCCCGGAGAATGCACCACTACACTAGGAGGAGGAGCCGGCGCTTTTTTCCGCCTTTTGGAGTTCTCTGCCCGCTTTTTCTTGCTGTTCATCAACGTGTGCACATCTGTGAGCACTATCTGGAATCGGCTGGTGCCCGTGACCTGCTTTTTGGGGCGTGCCGCCCGCGGCTCGTCCGCCGTCCGTTTTTTCTCAGAGAAAATGCCCATGACGGGCTCGGAAGTGTTGATTTTGGGCTCGCTGATTTCCTTCACGGGTGTCGGGCTCGGGGCCTGGTTCTCTTTGCCGGATTCTTGGTCTGGCGATTTCACTGCACTGGACATGATGACCGTGGAAGGCGATGAAATCGGGTGTGTGACCGATGGGGTGTGCAATAGTTTGTTGTCGGCAGCAGTGGATCTCATTGGAGTCCGCGCAGGTTTCTTGGATGCAGCTTTTTTCTTCGATGGAGTGACAAACTCATCGCCAAAGTCATCATCTGGTTTTTCTGCCACTTTTCCAGAGTCAGGTTCAATGCTGAGCCGTTTTGGTGCCGACTCAAGCCGTTTTTTCAGCGAGGCCACGTTTAAAAGCGGCTCTGCGTATTGGCGGACGGCGGAATCTGCATTGTGGAGCAGAAAACGGGAAGGAGTGATGGTCTCCAACTTCAGCGGCGTTCGTATGGGCAGGTCCATGAAAAAATCAGTCAAGTGCATGGACTTGTCATAAAAAGGTGTGAATCCTCCCTGGTTTGAATAGTGGCCGGCACTGTTCGGATGCGCCATGAGGTTGAGGTTGAGGTTGTGGTTGAGAAACGGCGTTAAACTGAGCCCCGGGTAGTCGTCATCAGGGTTATTTCCAGAGACTCCGGAGTTGTTTTGGTTATACAGGCCGGCGTTCTGCTTATAAAGTGACGTGAAGATCTTGGAGCTGGGCGTGGAATTATACGAGTTGATATCTGCAGAGAAGGTGCGAGACACTAGAGGTGTCCAGCCGGTGGATGGTTGGTTGGAAGGAGGAATTAAATTTGGCGGAGCAGGAAGAGCTGCGGATGTGGATGATGCTGAGGTTGTTTGTTTGGATGTGACCGAAGACAGCGCCTGCGGCGAAGAAGTCTTGTTGGGGGCAGCGTCATACAAACAGATCAACGGGTCAATGACGTTACGGGACGGAGAAGACATGATGGACGAGGATGTGGTTGCAACGAGTCTTCGCTATGTTTATACTTGGATTGTATGCGACGGTCCACGTACACGAGAAGGCGAGAAGAAACGCTTCTTTCGACGCAAGCGCAAGAACGTCCGCAGCTGGGAGGGTGTCACGGGACAGACGACAAGGAAGCGTGGGCCGAGGAATAAGCGTGGGCCGAGGAATGAGCGTGGGCCGAGGAATAAATGGGGGCCTGGCGAAAAGAAGGTAAAAAGAAGAACAATTTGCTAAACTCGGGTTTGTGAATCACAATAAGCAGTGTGAGCCGTGGTTTAAAGAATGTGATGTTTATTTTTCGAAACCTCATGCTTCTCCTGCGTCTAAAGGTCGCGAAGAAAGCGTGTTTTGCTGTATGCACAGGAGACACAGCAAGCCCATGCGCAGCCGAGTAAATTGACAAGCGAAGCTGTCATGGCGCAGTGGTGTGCTTTGAATGGGCTATGGGTTGGTGGCTGTGAAAAATGCTGGAAATTTTGTGGCTTGAAGTGGCAAAAATAGAATATGGATTCTTGGTTTCAGTGCTCAGAACGGGGTTAAGCCTTTTGGACTATTATTGTGGCGCTGTCATTTCAATTGTATTCAGGCCTTTGATAATAGGGAGAATCCAGTGATACGGCGATATTTTGGATGACCGTGAAAACTACTTTATTCAAATTTCAGGAGATTGACGATATAAATTAATGTGGTTTTGGATCGGACTGATTTGCAGATCTCCTGGTCACGTGGACTATACTACATATACGTGCAAATACACGTGCAAATATACATTTCTTCAAGACAACAAAAAAGGAGGTAAGCTTGTGATTAGAGAAAATGGGGACTAGAGGTTGAAGAGTGATATTGTTAACTCCCTTGTATAGACCCAAGCGTGTCTTAAACATGTGATTAGCCACTAGTCAAATGCAGTATTGCTCTTTTTGCAGTAGTAACTATGTCACGTGAACATTAAATCCAAACACGGCTTATATACAGGATTTGTAAACAAGTTCTGAATCACGGGTGTTTTCAACACCATTGGTAGAATCCAAGTTTCCTTTGATTTCTGGAGAACTTATGATATATTCTTACCTCATTGTATCTAGTGTTGGAGTGACCCCGGAATAGACTCCTCGCACACCCGTACACCGGGCTACGTCAGCATAAAAAGGACCAACGCAAAGCACCCTTTTCACGTTAAAAGTTTATGAAAATAAGTGTTCTGAAAAGATGTAATTCCGGAAGGCGTGAAAAACTAATTTTGAGTCAAATATCTCAACGGTGTGCACTTTTAGAGGTCTAGAGCTAAACCAATCCGGCCGCGCTCTTCAATTCCGGCCCATACCACAAATCATACTTTACAGCCAGGACTACAATATATACAATGTTAGCATATAGAAGAAGATTCATTGAGTGCTAAAAATGTATGAGAGTTTGGCTTTTGGAAACTTTTTGAAAGCAGATAGGCCTGTGCGACTATATGCAGGAATATTGTGAATAGCTATAATTTTCGCTAAAACCTCCCGCATATTCTGTTCTTCAGGTCTCTGTAAGAAGGTAAGCTTCGGAGTCCCATTTAGATTCGAATTTTGGTCTGTAGATAGAATGTTCCCTGACCCCTGGTGAACATCTATTAGTTTCTTTGCCGGCGGAGTAACAGCACCATAAACACTGGAAGTGTATCATGGGCCTCATACACACTACTCTCCTTTTAGAGAGTATTAAAATGTCACATTTTTTTCATCTACAATCAATAAATGGCAGTAGTGGTAGCAATAGAAACCGAGGGTAAAATTGAATATATAAGAAAGGTATAAAGGAAGAAGAGAAAAAAAAAAGAGACAATAGAAATTTACAATAGAAAATAGACAATAGAAAATGGATTAGAATAAGCAAATTAGGAAAAAATTGAAAATAAAGAAATTCACATAAAATGTCTTGAATTGATGGTTCCCAAAATGGAAATCCGGACTTATTTTCCTAGCTTAGTGGCCGTGGCTTCTCGTAAATATACATGAGTTGTTTCTGGAATGAGTAAAGTTTCTTCAACAAATCTAAGGTCCATTTTTTCTGCGTGCAGTCACTGTCCATGAAAAGTGATATTGAGAGGAATACAGTGGTACGATTATTATTATTATTATTATTATTAGTGTTAGATCCATCATAGGTAGTGCTCTACTTATTGAGGTATTTTGAGCCTACACTTTCTAATCCTAACAATGGCCATTCAATTGTGCCTCTCCTCTATAATCATTGTATGAGGTACCAGGATGAATGTGGTAAATCCGAGGTATCAAGATGAATTTGGTAAATCCGAGGTATCAAGATTAATTTGGTAAATCCGAGGTATCAAGATGAATTTGGTAAATCCGAGGTACCAAGATTAATTTGGTAAATCGGAGGTACCAGGATGAATTTGGTAAATCCGAGGTAAAAGATGAATATGGTAAATCCGAGGTACCAAAATGAATATGGAGTGTCTTCTCGCAAGCACATAGCAACTAGCGGTTGACCAGGTGACCCCACTGTCAACTACTTAAGTATCTCTATTCCTCCATCTGGAGAACCATCAGAGAATGAACATATTAAACAGAGTACTTGACGTAACAACAAGAATCTAACAATTAGGAGTATATAGTATATAGACTATAAACTATGGGGTAGGGTTTTTTCGAAGGGACTTAGAGACTCATTACCATACTCTGGTATCATGACACTAAAATTAAACTATAAATTTATACTAGTAGTACATGATACCGTTTCACGGTATATTAATGACTATACAGTAAGTAATATACTAGTGTTAGATTCTTGAATACGTCTAATACTTGGAGTTATGTTCATTCTTTGATGGATCCCCAATAAGTAGAAATCCAGGTGATTATATAGTGAACCAGTGAATACCGGAGAAGTGAATGAAGGCTGTTAAACACCATGTCACTAGTCAAGGTGAATGGATGAGTCCAAGTCACGAGTCAAGATGAATGGATGAGTCCAATTCACGGGTTATGGTGCCTTGGATGATTCATTGGCATTCGTAAGCTCCATAATGTATCTATAGGTAGTGTTCTACTTATTGTGGATCTAACAATGGTATTACACTATGGTACTAAATTATGGTACTACACTATGGTACTAAATTATGGTACTAAATTATGGTACTACACTATGGTACTAAATTATGGTACTAAATTATGGTACTACATTATGGTACTACATTATGATACTACATTATGGTACTACACTATGGTACTAAATTCTGGTACTACACTATGGTTGTTATGTTCTTTATAACGTGTGTTGTCCTAAACTTGTATTCGTTGATGGTTCCTCAAAGATAGGAACCGATGTGGTTTATATAACTTTGAGAGAAACGTGGAACCGAAAAACTCTCCCCCAGAACAATAGGAAACATTGTTCTGGAATGTTCGAAAAGAGCCTCCGATTCATGAGTTTTCAGAACAACCAATTGCCGTGTCACAACAACAAAAAGCCGTGTCACAACGACCAAAAGCCGTGTCACAACGACCAATTGCCGTGTCACAACAACAAAAAGCCGTGTCACAACAACAAAAAGCCGTGTCATGGCATTTGTAGTAGACACTACTAGAATCGGACATCGTAAGCTCCATAATGTATCTATAGGTAATGTTCTACTTATTGTGGGTCTAACAATGGTACTAAATTATGGTACTACACTATGGTACTATGCACTTAGTACTAATTCATGAGGCTTTAAACGAAAGTATTGCTTGAAAAATTAATGAAAAGTCACCAAAGGTCCAGTAGTACTAGTATCACTATCACTAGGAATGTAGAGGTAATAATAGTACAAAAGTTTAGTAACATAATATAATTAAGAAGCATACATTGGTATCGGTGACACTAGGTGGAAAGTAGTACTAGTAGTATTAACAGTAATTTGTTATGTTCTTTGATACATCTATACCTAAATGATATTATGTTCGTTGATGGTTCATCAAAGAGAGGAACTGGAGCGGCTTACATAAATTTGAGAGAAACGTGGCATTCGAAAAATTCTCCACTAGAACAATGGTCAAAAATGTTCTAAAATATTAACACGGCGTTTTCAATGGCCATTGTTACAATCCGACAGAGTAAGCTTCATGATACCTTTATAGGCAGGGCCCTACCTATGGTGGATCTTGTTGAACTTGCGGGACATCTGTACCTCATGCGCACGTGCCAGCAGGCACGTGAGCAAAGTTCAGGTTCACGTGTCCGACCGGAACGTGAATAGAGGAGTATACTTAACACTTGATGCATGTGCAGATGAGCACATTTCTAACACAAGGAGGAAATGGTCGCTAGGAGGAAATTGCCGTTAGGAGGATTATTTAAGACAACGTGCATATTGGCTGCTATGCAGGCCAATATGGCTTGTCCTATAAGAAGGGGGAATCCGCGTCATTAAGACAGCGCGGATACGGCGCCCCCAGGTTGAGTTTATGGGAATCTAACAAACGTTATCACCCTTCCACAATTGCAGGCGCAAAGCACTAAGCGCCAACAGATCTAATAGGTATCAATGGATGATAAACGACAGTAGAGTAGTATTGTAGAGAGTATTGTAGTACTGTAGAGAGTATTGTAGTACTGTAGAGTAATATTGTAGTACTGTAGAGTAGTATTGTAGTACTGTAGAGAGTATTGTAGTACTGTAGAGTAGTATTGTAAAGTAGCTCTGGTAATACTAGTAGTACAGTAGTAGTAGAGTAGTTGTCAACAAGTACCTAGCATGTACGGAGTCAAGGTACTTCGTGGTGTGTTATATGCAGACCAGTGATGCACCGTGTGCAGGTCCCTAGTGGGTGAAAACCCTTCACCAGTCTCGCACCGTCCAATTCCACTTTGGTCTTGTAAGGCACAACTTACACATCCCTGTATATCAATACATATACTAAAACAAAGGTTGAAAGTAGTACAGTAGTACCGTAGTACAGTAGTACAGTAGTACAGTCTCTAATAAAGCTAGAGGTATAATAGAAGATTCCGAGGTTGTCAACGAGTACCTAGCATGTACGGAGGCGATGTACTTCGTAGAGGCGTTGGATGCGTTTGAGTGATGCACTATGTGCAGGTCACTGGTGGGTGAAAACCTTTCACCTACTTCGCACCTCGTTTACAGTGTTTTTCAACATTATTCAAACCAGTGCGACAAACTGATTCAAACTAGCGCGACAAAATGTTTCGTACCCCTTCGCACAATCTTTCAAACCCTATGGACAAGTTGTTGAATACAGGATAATAAGTAAACCAGTTCAGTTCCGTCCGTTTTTCACCCTTGATTGGTATTGAAAGGCTCCCAAATGTGACATAAGAGGCAATCCTCCATATTTAAGATTTTAAATTTAACATTTCAGAATATTGAATTCTAATAAAAGTTGGTATGAAACATTACGCCATTTGGTTTGAACCATTCTGTCTTCTTGGTTCGAAACATTTTGTCGCGCTGGTTTGAATAGTTTTGAAAACACTGTATTACTACACTACATACGATTGTACTGAAATACCATACTAGGGTACTAGAGCTTTATACTATTTCTGACCACTGGATGTGGTAAATGACTATACTAGAGTACTGGAAACTACAGTACTGGACTAGAACAATAGGGTATTATACTACTGACTATTGGAACTAACTGTAATATAATAGATGACTCGAATATGCCTGACATCTTCTTGTTACTAAGGAGCCTTTGTATCTAATCAAGTATTTTTCAGGTCCGGGCACCAACGAGAACTTGGTGCTCAGAACACCTAACACCTTACACCTCCATGTTGGTAGCATTTGCAGGTGAATTCTAGACATATTCTGGACATTAGTCTGGACATTAGTCTGGACATATTCTGGACATATTCTGGACTTTAGTCTGGAAGTGGTAGCTACTACACCCAACTGATTCTCTACAGATTTATTCAATACGATGTAAAGCTTGGAGTGTTTATTTCATTGTCATGAAAACCACCTCTGGTAGAGTAAGGAACTATTGGGTATTGGAGAGTCAACGAGTAAAGTCGTTGAGTAACGTAATTGAGTGGAATAAAAAAACAGATCTATCCATTCATTATTAGCTGAGAAATACTCTGACAAATCATGTATAACAATTGTCATTAAGTTAAGTAACAAAGCCAGACTTACTACTTCATTGATTCTACACTACCCGTCATTGCTCATTGCTTCTAGTAGTACAACAATACAAAATTACATTAATTAACTTTTAAGCGTGAGCCTTTTGGTCGTCGGCCCATTGGTCTTCGGTGATCTTCAAGTTCTCGGCCTCCTCAGCAAACTCATCCTCGTCGTATTCCTCCTCGTGTGCAGCAAAAGACAAGGTGGGCTTGACAACGGCGGAGTCGAAAGTCCACGAAGCCAAGGCATTCTCAGCATCCACAATAATCTGCTTAGACGACTCGTAGCCGTCGTATGCAGGGCGGGTTTCACCTGGAGTCACAGGCGACTCGTCCAACAATTCCAAGAGAGCCTTTCCGTAACCGGCAATCAAGGCAATCTTCTCAGCGTGCTCACGCATGGAGTCGAATTGATAGTTGAAAGCAGTCTTCAACTTTTCTCTGGTGATGTTGGACAATTGAGCCTCAGCCACCAAGGACTCGGCCTCTGCTCTCACCAACTCTTGCTCCAAAACATTGATCTTAGGCGATTGAGGGTCCTTGTACTTCAAGTAGGCAATCTGGTCGGTGATCTTCTGCTTTCTCTCTCTGGATGGCTGCACAGAACCCTCAATGTCTCTAATGGACTTCATGGTGATTCTGTACTGGTCGTACCTGTCAATGAATTGGTCCTCCAACTCTCCAATCTCGTAAATCAAGACTCCCAACTTGTCGGTGATGTCGGAGATATCGTCGTCGTTGGTCTCTCCCCAAACAGACAATTGCTTGGCCACCTCCTTTCTCTCCCTGGCGGTAATTTCCACGGATCTCATCAAGTTCTTTTCCATCTTAATCAATTGAGCCAATTTACGAGCCATTTCAGGGCCCATGGCGCCGGCGGCGGATTTTCTGATGGAGTGGGAAAGCGAACCGGCGCCAAAAAACCGGGACTTGGTGGAAGATGGAGGAGGAGGAGGAGCCTGCATCTGGGCAGCCGTGGGGGCCCGAGTGGATCTCATGGAGTACGTTCTATGCATTTTGGTGGTGGTGTGGCGGATTTGGTGGTGGAGAGGGAAAAAAGCCGGGAGGAATTTTTGGCCAATTTATGGGGGTAGGTGGGGCGGACGCCTTGAGCAATCGTGTCCTGCACACACGCTATCAGCCAGCCACCCCATTCCCCTGTTGAGTTTTTTAGTTGCTGGAGCGGGAATTGCGAGACACGGATTTTTGATTTTTCTTTCTTTTCCACTCAATTATTTGATTCTGATGCCTTTGAGTCTGGTTTCTTGGGTCTGGTTTCAAGGTTGCTGTGGGCCGTTGTTTCCTGTTTGGGAACACGCACAGAAGGTTCCGTGACTAAACGCAGGACGATTGTTCCACAGAAGATTAAGGCCGCGAGAAAAGCATAAGTTTGCGGTGGTGCGAGGCTCGGAAATTAAAACCCGACAGAAAGATGTTAGGGGCACGACCAGGGCACGCCTGTGGGGAGGGGAGTTTAAAACGGCACGTGACTGATCAGCCGCATTGGGCTGGACTCGAGCAATTGGTCTTCGCGCACATGTGACCAACTAGTTGTCCGTCAACTCGTCGTCTCGTATATGCGCGTTGAAGATCACGTGAATTAGCACGTGAATAAAGAAAATAAAAAGGCAGTGCACATAATGCCATATTCATAAATGAATGACGCGTTAAACACGTGCAAACTCACGTGCAAACTCACGTGTAATAGTTCACATCACATATGGTCACGCGACTTTTGTCTTCGCCGGAAGGAAAAAGCGCGTCACGTGCCACACCGCCTTGTTGTCGCGTGTCACTGATAACGCAATAGGAAGCTTATCGCGAGCATTGTTCCCATGCCAAATACGCTGAGCCGTAGAGTAAGTCGAATAGCTGTAGATCACGGTATTGAAGGAACTCGGAAGGACATGGTTCTATATACAGGCATATCATATGATTGACCAGCTCCCTCAGCCCCATCCCCCACATCCGTTCCCCTCCCCCCAGCCTCAGGTCATCTCATGGCGCAGATACATCTGCAAAAATGCGGCTCTGCACCCGGAACCATATCGGCCATCGCTTCCTCCTGCTCCTTTGGTTCCTGCCAACTCCACCTCTCTCCTTAGTTATAAACACTCATTCTCCCACAAAACCCTTGCACCTTCCCCCCTTGCACCCTTGCACCTTTCCACTCCTTCCACTCCTTCCATTCCCATAGTAAAGGTTTATCTTCCCATCAGTCATATCATTAGCTTGTCCCTTAAGACCAAGTCAGCCACTTGTCATTACCAGCCACCAATTACGAGTCCCCAATTTCCAGTCCCCAATTTCCAGTCCCCAATTTCCAGTCACCAATAACGTTTCCAATCGCCAATTAAAAATAGCTGAGTCTTTTTCACAGGCCTAAAACATTAGTCCAGTCCAATCTTCTAGTCCAATCCTCTAGTCAAGCTATACTATTTATTCGAGTATCAGACACCCAAAAAATCAGTTTAATTTCATTTTATTGAGTTAGTTCAGAAGTTTAAGTTCACTTTGGGTACCCAGAAATATGACAGGATTCTTCAAGACATACAACCAGTTGCTCAAGAAGCACCCGTACAAAATGAACATGGCCGGCAGCGGAGTGTTCTTTGGGCTCGGCGACTCATTGGCCCAGTTCTTCTTCCCTCACCATATCGATGACGATGTTAACAAGCCCACGGAGTACCACTCGGACCGTACGCTTCGGGCCATGACCTACGGATGCTTTTTTTTCGGGCCGTTATCGGTGAAATGGCACGGTAAGACGTTGCCCCGCATAATCTCGCCATTTCTTTCTTCTCTCCGGCGTTCCACCATGACTCCAGCGTCCATACATGTCCACGATACCTTATTCCGGCTTGTGCTCGATGCATTGCTCATGCCTGGGCTCATCTGGATTCCCATGTACAACACCGTGATGAGTGCACTTGCCTTCCACCCGGACCCATTGGCCGTGGCTGCGGAGAAGTTGCACAACAATTGGTGGAATGTGCTCCGGGCCAACTGGACTGTGTGGACGCCGTTACAGATCCTCAACCTTTTCTTTGTACCGGTACATTTGCGGATCGTGGTGTCCAACTTTTGGTCCATTGGCTGGAACTGTTACTTGAGTTTTGTACATAACACCAAAGGGCACGGAAAGGGCAGTGGTAAGATGTTGGAGGAGCTTGTGGATATTGAGTCTGCTGATGAGGAGCAGACCATGGTTTATGCGTGAATACATTCGTCACGACATTTATCAAGCTAGTGGTCTTACAATGAGTAATCACTCAAGAGTGGTCTTACAATGAGTAATCACTCAAGAGTGGTGCGTCAATGAATGATCACTTAAGAGTGGTGCGTCAATGAATGATCACTTAAGAGTGGGGCGTCAATGGGTAATCACTTAAGAGTGGTGCATCAATGATTAATCACCTAAGAGTGGTGCGTCAATGGGTAATCACCTAATAGTGGTGCGTCAATGGGTAATCACTTAAGAGTGGTCCGTCAATGATTAATCACCTAATAGTGGCCACTGACTGATTGTGATTAACTCAGTAATTACTTATCCTGTGATTAGTGATGAACTAGTGACCATTTGATAGTAATCAATGGCTCAATCGATTACCTAAACATTTTCTTCGGAAGTGACTCAAATCATATGCTCAATAAGTGATTATGACTTACAGGTGATCACTCAATAAGTGGTTAAAGGCTCATGGGGATCTTAATAAGTGAACAATGGTTCATGGGGATCTCAATAAGTGAACAATGGCTCATGGGGATCTTAATAAGTGAACAATGGCTCATGGGGATCTTAATAAGTGACCAATGGCTCATGGGGATCTCAATAAGTGATCAATGGCTCATGGACATCACTCAATAAGTGAACATGACTTTCTAGTGAACATCATGCTTGCTAGTCAATGGCTCAATAGTGAATGGCAATGTGAACTCAATAAGTAATCAAATGACGCATAATATATTCACCCTTCAATAGATTTAGTATGTATTAGTGTAATAGAATTAGTATGTATTAGTGACTAACAAGATATCTACACCAGTTTTAGGCCTACCATCGGTAAGCTCACCATTCATAGAGTTATGCTTACGTAGGTCAATGAGTCACCCATTCACTATCCCTCGTGACAAGACCTATTGCCAACTTGCCGCGCTCCTTGTCCCGGGTTTCTCCAGATAGTTAATTAGACAGCTAGAATTCTCATTAGGGGAATCCATCAACAAATAAGCATAACTACAAGTACTAGGCGTAACCAAAAATCTAACCTAGACGTCGTACTCAATCGTCATACTATCATGGACACTGGCTTTATACACTCCGTCGTCATTTACGTATCAGTGTAATAAAATTGTAATAGAATTAGTATGTATTAGTGTAAGACATTTATTGACTACTGTAATAGAATTAGTACTAGTGAAAAGAATATTCTGAGGGTTTTATACTTTATTCACTTATACTTCATAGCTAGAAATAGACGTTTATCTGGTGTATGCAGTATACAGTATTTTTCAAAACGGTTCAAACCAGCGCGACAAAACGATTCAAATCAACTTTCATTAGAATTCAATATTCAGAAATCAGAAATCAGAAATCTGGACGAATGCATCATATATACTACATTTGAGACAAAAGTTTTGTAGTACCAATCAAGGGTCAAAACGGACGGAACTGAACTGAACTGAACTGAACTGAACTGAACTGAACTGAACTGAACTGGACTGAACTGAACTGGGTTCCTTGTTATCCTGTATACAACACCTTGTTAGGGGTTATGTTTATTGGTTTGAAACATTTTTCTAGTGTGGTTTGAAACATTTTTCTAGTGTGGTTCGAAACATTTTGTCGCACTAGTTTGAACCATTTTGTCACACTGGTTTGAATATTTTGTCGCACTGGTTTGAATAATTTTGAAAAACACTGTATTGCGATCAACATGTTGCTCGAGTACCTCTAGATCACGTGCATGTTCTTGTAAGTACAGTGTTTTTCAAAACTATTCAAACCAGCGCGACAATGTTTCGAACCAAGAAGACAGAATGGTTCAAACCAAATGGCGTAATGTTTCACACCAACTTTTATTAGAATTCAATATTCTGA
>NKZI01001533.1:0-59039 GCA_002370645.1 Metschnikowia sp. 00-154.1 | reverse complement strand
ACTGCAAGACTTCCAAATGATGTAATTCATATGAGGCAATCGTCCAGATTTAAGATATCAGAATGATATTGAATTCTATGTGAAAGTTGGTGTGTACAGTGTTTTTCAAAACTATTCAAACCAGCACAACAAAATTATTCAAACCAGTGACAAAATTATTCAAACCAGTGACAAAATTATTCAAACCAGTGACAAAATTATTCAAACCAGTGACAAAATTATTCAAACCAGTGTGACAAAATGTTTCGTACCCCTTCGCACATCCTTTCAAACCAAATGGCATAATGTTTCACACCAACATTCATTAGAATTCAATACTCTGAAATCCTAAATCTAGACGATTGCCTCATATGTACTACATTTGGAAGTCTTGCAGTACCAATCAAGGGTCAAAACGGACGGAACTGAACAGAATTGAACTGGGTTCCTTGTTGTCCTGTATATAACAACTGGTTAGGGGTGTAGGAAACTTTTTGAATTATTGGTTTGAAACATTTTTGTAGTGTGGTACGAAACATTTTGTCGCGCTAGTTTGAATCATTTTGTCGCGCTAGTTTGAATCATTTTGTCGCGCTAGTTTGAATCATTTTGTCGCACTGGTTTGAATAATTTTGAAAAACACTGTACACTCGAACTAATTACATTCGGACTAATCTGGTAGAGTATGGAAAAGTGTATATCTATAAGAAGTTAGCATTACGTAGTGGAGTAAGCGAGTCTAGACATACATTATCAACACAGATGGAATACTCTTACATACATTCCTTATTGAAAACCATGGTGATATTCTCATTCTTGTTACTTTGAAAAGGGTTGAACTTGAAGTCCACATCAAAAGTCACAGTACCATTTGGTTGTGAAGGCAGAAGGCTAATCCTCTGGTTACTAACAGTGTTGGCCATAGTGCGGTCCATTGGCTTTGATGGAGCAGTTTCAACCTTTGTTTTAGTATATGTATTGATATACAGGGATATGTAAGTTGTACCTTACAAGACCAAAGTCTTAGATGAGGTGCGAGGTGGGTGAAAACTTTTCACCCACTAGTGACCTGCACATAGTGCATCACGTGAACGCATACAATGCATCTACGAAGTACATTGACTCCGTACCTGCTAAGTACTCGTTGACAGCTGGGGTTAAAGAATCTACACATCACTGGTCTGCATACAACATACCACGAAGTACCTTGACCCTTTACATTCTAGGTGCTTGTTGACAAGCAGCTAGCGTGGAATTCCTGTATATAGTAAGTAGTACGTAATCTCTAAGTTTTTACAATCGAAATTTGATATTATAAGACATCATGACCTTTTTTTATTTTTTTTTTCTTACTACTCTCTTATATATTCTTGTTTTTTTTTCTTTTTTTTTGGTTTTTTATGCCTGCATATAAGCAACCTCCCAAACTCAATAAAGGAACCTTAAAATCCCTAACCATTAAATTTATAACTAGTCTTTTTCTGGTTTATAATTGGGCTTGATACAAACGGTACATTTCGTCCTTATAATTGACCAAAAAACTTTGGAGGTTCTCGATGGCTTTGAGTCCATGAAACATAATTTTACACTCAATATTCGACACATTAAACCGTTTCATATTTTGGTCCGCACCATCTTTATCGGAATTCTGGCATTTTTTTTTACCTTTTTTATGATGCTTCTTCTTCCTAGACCCATTTTTGTCCTTTTTGTTTGGCTCTTCAAGCTTAACTTCACTCCCAGGTTCAGTCTTATTGTCGTGCTTCTCATCGTGGCCAGCCTCTATGTTGTCCTTTCAATCTCGGATTCTTTCACACTCCCGAACTGGCTCAGTAAGTACCACCGGGTAAGCAGTGGCCTTGTCGTAGGGCATAATAAAAATATCCACCTTGAAACAGTTTGGGTCCTGCATACTAGCAGAGTCCACCGATATATAATATATTTCTGGGAATAAACCACATGAGTAGAAAGGACCAGGTTGGATTTTCAGATATTGGTCGACATACGCTCTCTTGACATTGGAACCAAGTACAAGTTTGCCATTCTCCATCCCCAAGCTCGCTTGACTTTTTTCATCTTTCCACACCACAGCACCCCATCTCAAGTGCACCTCAATGGGATCCGGAATGCCATTTCCATAACACATGATTCCATCTGCCATACCGTTTTCCACGGCAGATGTACTGCTGAGAGGTCGGAAAAAACGTTGGCCTTTGACATACAATCCCAAAGGATATGAAGCCCAGGCGCTCGCAGCACCAACAGATAAAAGAAGTAACCGAGAGAAGTTCATTAGAACAAAACAAAATCACACAAAAAATGAAAAACCAAAACAGAATGAAAAGAAAGGAGTGAATGGAGACTCGTATTTTTTGAAGATTTTTATGGACCTATTTTTATATTTATATATGGTCAGCGTGCCACGTATGGCCACGGCACTGGCCAAATTCTCAATAGTGAATAGGTGCATTGAGAAAAATAAACCCTGAACAATAAGATGCAAGGAATGAGGTAAAACAATTAAGCTATAAGATCCTAGCCTGAGACACCCCTGAACCACCCCTGAACCACGCGTGAAACATTCCTTAAACATACCTCAAACATACCTTAAACACCCCTGAAACATCCCTGAAACATCCCTGAAACATCCCTGAAACATTCTTGACAATTCATTTATAAGGTGATAAACTATAAGAATCTCAGAATTTATGCAACGATACATACGCCGTTCCTGCATACACACCCGCACACACACCCGCACACCCGCACACACACACTGGCAGAACCATTTCCTTACTATCCCAGTAAACCAATTCCGGAGATTATAAATATTATATTGATGATGATATTATTGATGTCACGTGATACACATTTTTAAGTTTCTCTATCATCATTATAAGCTGATCACTGCACATTTTCTCTCCAGTAGTGCCAACATCAGCCGCATGTTGAGAACATAGCACCTGTTGCTTCTCTAAGGCTCACTCCAATAAGGACAAGCCCCTGGTATTTTATACCGCCAAAAGGAGGACATACCAAGATGTCTCCCGACACCAGACCCACCAATATTAATTAAGTGTAGAGGTACTGATGTTTACAAGGACATGGATTGATTCTGAACAATACTTATGACTATTATATGAGTGTAAAAAAACTTTAAAATGACTATTATATGACTGTAAAATGACTTTAAAATGACTATTATATGAACGTAAA
Organism: Metschnikowia sp. 00-154.1; assembly: GCA_002370645.1. NCBI lineage: Eukaryota > Fungi > Ascomycota > Pichiomycetes > Serinales > Metschnikowiaceae > Metschnikowia > Metschnikowia sp. 00-154.1. The sequence continues at coordinate 55,844 of NKZI01001533.1, read as the reverse complement.
ATTGTTGAATATGCAAGATGCGCGAACTCGTGTGTGCAGGCAAGATGTTACATGCAGTATAGGCCGTATGAGTGAAGGCTAGCATTACGACCGGGTCTTGTCGTTAGGAGGAGTCAGGTTTGCCTCAGAGACAATGTATTAACAAGTCCGGTGCATGAAGAAGGAGTCTAGGATGGAAAGGTATATATAGAGGAGAGTCCGCTCTTGGTTGAGCGGGATCATTATTGACCTGAATACTACAGACCTTCTAGTATACATCAGTAACACATCTTAACACTTCCAACGAAACATCTATGACTACTACTGCTCCATATCTCTTGGAATGTTCCTCACAGACAAAATTTTGATGGATTAAGTAACATTAGGTTTTGGACCAGAGTACCAACTTAGATAGTTTCTGAACTCTGAAAAACTTTCAACATAAAGATGTTCTGCTGGAGCTAAACCTTCACCAAGATGCACCCAGTCATTTTGGACCAAAATATAGATACAAAAATTATTCATATAAGGCGTTTAAAGTATTAAATATGCACTGGGCTTTTTCTGACGATTTTCCGGCTTATTAAACCTCAAATACCCTTCAATATGTACGAACCACCTGCATATGGCCCTGGTTTAAAACAACTGGTGTAAATTTTTGTTTGTTCAAGATAAAAACGCTCTTTAAAGAAACGTATAGATTTACTGGAGACGAATAAATATCTTTCTTGGCTTTAAAAACTCATATCGAAACTGCAGAGATTGATTGTAGGGGTATACCATAGATATACTCTGTATGCAGGAGACGATCTAAGTTCATTTCTATTTTCAAAGTATAAGTATAAATACTTATGGCCCTGATAAAGTGGTTACTAACTTTTTTCGTACTTCAAAACTCTTTGTTTCCGATATACAAATCAAACCATGTCTTCGAGGGTTCAGCTGTCGAGGTCCGCTGGGGGATACGGCCAATGTGTGGGAAAAGGTGCCCACCAAGCTCAACCTATATCCCAATGGCTTCAGCTTGTTTAACTACTACATTTATGTTGAGAAATCCAAGGGCACTATTGCGGACCGGTTTGTGGTTGACGTAGCTTTTACGGTTGCTGACCATGTGCCCACGTCCAAGGTGCCGGGGTCCAAGTGGTTGAAACATAAGATCACGGCAAAATCCTATATCTGGCTCAATTAATAGCCAACATCGACGTGACTGTTCCTGGCTATGACAGCGTTATCTAACGCTCAACAAAAATCACTGTAAAATTATTGTAAAGTGATGGTAAAATTATTGTAAAATGACGGTAAAATTATTGTAAAATGAAGGTAATATTATTGTAAAATGACGGTAAAATTATTGTAAAATGAAGGTAATATTATTGTAAAATGACGGTAAAATTATTGTAAAATGACGGTAAAATTATTGTGAAATGATGGTAAAATTATTGTAAAATGACAGTAAAATTATTGTAAAATTATTGCAAAATCACTGAAAAATCACTATAAAATAACTATACAATTACTATAAAATCACTATAAAATCACTATACAATTACTATAAAATCACTATAAAATCACTATACAATTACTATAAAATCACTATACAATTACTATAAAATCACTATAAAATCACTATACAATTACTATACAATTACTATACAATTACTATAAAATCACTGAAAAATCACTATACAATTACTATAAAATCACTATAAAATCACTATAAAATCACTATAAAATCACTATAAAATCACTATACAATTACTATACAATTACTATAAAATCACTATACAATCACTATACAATCACTATTATATGACTATTATTGTTATGTTCTGTAATAATGTAAGCTTGTATTCGTTGATGGTTCCTCAAAGAGAAGAACTGAAATGGCTTAAATAACTTTGAGACGTGGCACCGAAAACCTCTCCACTAGAACACTGGTAAGGATTGTTCCAGAATATTGGAAAAGACCACCATAATACTTTATACAACGATGGTCATGACACGGCGTTTGAAATGACCTGAGAGGCTTCATAATATCTTCATAACCAAGGTTCTGTCGATGGTGGATCTAAAAATTATGACTGTAGAAATACTATAAAATGACGGTAAAATGACGGTAAAATCACTATAAATTCACTATAAAATCACTGTAAAATCACTATAAAATCACTATAAAATGACGGTAAAATCACTGTAAAATCACTATAAAATCACTATAAAATGACGGTAAAATCACTATAAATTCACTATAAAATCACTGTAAAATCACTATAAAATTACTATAAAATCACTATAAAATTACTATGAAATTACTGTAAGATCACTATAAAATCACTGTAAAATTACTATAAAATCACTATAAATTCACTGTTAGATCCACCATAGGCAGGGCCCTGCCTATGAAGGTATTATGAAGCCTCTCAGTCCGATTGTTACAATGGTGATACGGCGTTTGGCCATCAGGGCACTTCGTGCATAGATGGCCCCTTTCGAATACTCCAGAACAATCCTTCCCATTGTTCTGGTGGAGAGTTTTCGGTGCCACGTTTCTCTCAAAAGGTATATAAGCCGCCCCGGTTCCTCTCTTTGAGGAACCATCAACGAATATAAGAGTTTAGGCATAAATGTATTAAAAGAACATAACATCTATACCACTATACTACTGCACAACTGTATCTCTACCATTATAGTACTGCACAACTGTATCTGTACCATTATAGTACTGCACAACTGTATCTCTACCATTATACTACTGCACAACTGGATCTCTATACGATTATACCACTCTACCACTGTATCTCTATACCACTCTACCACTCTACCTGTTAGATCCACCATAGGTAGTACCCTACCTATTGAGGCATTTTGAGCCTACACTGTCTAATCCTAACAATGGTCACTTCAAGACGCTGCGGCCCAACACCGCAAGATGTTTGGACGGCGTTCATCGCTATTGTTCTCGTGCTTAGTCGCACCCCTCTCCTCTAAAAGTATTTAAGTACCTCAGATTCCCCCCTAGGAGGAATCATCGGCGAATGAACATAGTAACCAATAAACCTGACGTAAACCGGAGTATTACACTACCACTGTATCTCTATACCACTGTACTACTGTACTACTGTACTACTATACTACTATACTACTGTACTACTGTACTACTGTACTACTGTACTACTATACTACTATGCTACTGTACTTGTCAACAAGTACTTAGCATACTCGGAGTCAGAGTACTTTGAGGATGCGTTGGATGCAGGACAGTGACGAACCGTGTGCAGGTTACCAGTGGGTGAAAAGTCTTCACCAGCCTGACACGTTGTATACACGACAGGGATACGCCGTGTGCAGGTTCCTAGTGGGTGAAAACTTTTCATCAGCCTCGCACCGACTAATCTACTTTGGTCATGTAAGGTCTAACTTACATATCCCTGTATATCAATACATATACTAAAAAAAAACATAGGCTGAAAGTACTACTATGCTACTATACTACTGTACTACTATGCTACTGTACTACTGTACTACTATGCTACTGTACTACTATGCTACTATACTACTGTACTACACTACCACTGTATCTCTATACCACTATACTACTATACTACACTACCACTGTATCTCTATACCACTATGCTACTGTACTACTGAATCACTATACCACAGTACCTGCTAAATCCACCATAGGCAGAGCTTTGTCTATGAAGGTATTATGCAGCCTTTCAGTCCAATTGTTACTATGGCCATTATAAACGCCATGCAACCACCATCGTTGTATGAAGTACTATGATGGTCCTTTCGAATATTCCAGAACAATCCTTACGGTTGTTCTGGTGAAGAGTTTTTCGGTTCCACGTTTCTCTCAAAATTATATAAACCACCTTGGTTGACCTACAACGAATATAAGACTTTAAGCATAAATATATTAAAAGAACATAACAACCACTGTACCACTGCACCACTAAAATACTGTACCACTGCACCACTAAAATACTGTACTACTATACTACTGCACCAATGTATCACTGTATCACTGTACTTGTTAGATTCTTGAATACGTCTAATACTTGGAGTTATGTTCATTCGTTGATGGATTCCCAATAAGTGGGAACTCAGGTAATTATATAGCGAACCTGTGAATACCGGAGAAGTGAAGCAAGCCAGTTAAAAGCCATGTCACGGGTTAAGGTGAATGGACGAGTCCAAGTAACGGCTCATGGTGCCTTGGATGAGTCATTGGCATTCGTAGGCTTGTGTTACCTCTATGGGTAGTGGTCTACCCATGATAGGTCTAACGATACCACTATGCTACTGTATCTATACTAGTGTACCACTATGCTACTGTATCTATACTAGTGTACCACTATGCTACTGTATCTATACTAGTGTACCACTATACTACTGTATCACTGTACTACTACACCATTGTATCACTCTACCACTATACCACTGTATCACTCTACCACTGTATCACTGTACTACAGTGTTTTTGAAAACGATTCGAACCACACTAACAAAATTAAACAAACCACACTAACAAAAAGTTTCGTATCCCTTCGTTCAGTCTCTTAAGCCAACTTTCATTAAAATTCAATATTCTGAAATGATTTCAATATTCTGAAATGAATTCAATATTCTGAAATGATTTCAATATTCTGAAATCTTAAATCTGGACGATTACCTTAGATGTACTACATTTGAGAGTCTTTCAATACCAATTAATGGTCAAAATGGACGGAATTGAAGTAGGTTCCTTTTATCCTGCATATAACAACTTCTTAGAGGTTATGTTTATTGGTTTATTTAATTTTGCTAATATAGTTTGAATCATTCTGTTTTCTTAGTTCCAAATATTTTTTCACGCTAATTCGAATAGTTTTAAAAAACACTGAACCTGACGTAACAGGAATCTAACAATATGGGTCTCAAACGGTCTGTCCGGTGATTGGGCCTACGTTTACCAATCTCTCGGCAGCACTCCGCCCCTGCCACTTCAGGAGAGATACACCTTTTTTGGAAATACACCTTTTTAGGAGAAATACACCTTTGTTGGTAAATACACCTTTTGGGTAGGTGACTGTGGTAAGTATTTCTCACGAGATGTTTAATGGAGTGTAGGGACGTCGACCTCGGAATTGAGGTCCAATGGGTGCAAACCACACCCGTGCACCAGGCTACCTCAGCAGAAAAAGGCCCAACGCAAACGACCTTTTTTTAACCGTGTTGCAAAAAAAGTGGGTTTGCTGGAATGCTGGAATTCCGGACTTTTCAATGCATATTTTATTTTAGTTAAAATAGTTTTCATGGTGGACTTTTGGAGGTCCTGTAGCTGAACAATTCCGGCCGCGGCCCTCAATTCCGGCCGCAGCCCTCAATTCCGGCGAATTCCGGCGAATTCCGGCCAATTCCGCCGCATTCCGGCCAATTCCGCCGCATTCCGGCCTATTCCGGCCAACTTATCGCACACCTTATCAGGATCAGTGCTCATATTAATTTATCTTAGGTAGTGATTACCTATTGTGGTATTATGAAACCTCTTTGCCTGACACGAACACTGACATTATTAACGGCCTTCTACTTAGTCTCCTACCTGCCCTCTACTCAGTCTCCTACCTGCCTCCTATCTGGTATCTACCTGCCATACACAGTCTTTTTCAAAACTATTCAAACCACACTAACAAAATGATTCAAACCAGCGCGACAAAACGATTCAAACCAATAACTCAAAATGTTTCGTACCCTTACGTACAGTCTTTCAAACCAAATGGTATAATGTTTCATACCAACTTTTATTAGAATTCAATATTCTGAAATCTTAAATCTTAAGTCTGGACGATTGCCTCATATGTACTATATTTAGGAGTCTTGCAGTACCAATCAAGGGTCAAAACGGATGAAACTGAACTGGTTTCCATGTTATTATGTATACACCAGCTTGTTAGGGGTTATGTGTATTGGTTTGTTTGATTTTGCTAGTGAGGTTTGAATCGTTTTGCCGCATTGGTTTGAACCATTCTGTCTTCTTGGTTTGAACCATTTTGCCGCATTGGTTTGAACCATTCTGTCTTCTTGGTTTGAACCATTTTGTCCCGCTGGTTTGAATAGTCTGGTTTGAATAGTTTTGAAAAACACTGTATGTACTACATTTGGGAGTCTTGCAGTACTAATTAATGTTAAAAAACGGTAACAAGGTGAACGCGCTCACTATCCCCAATTGCTTGCAGGGATAGCGCGGTAACAAGCACCTGTTCTTCATACGCACTTGTTCTTTATAAGCACCTGTTCTTTACAAGCACCTGTTCTTTATAAGCACTTGTTCTTTATAAGCACCTGTTCTTTACAAGCACCTGTTCTTTATAAGCACTTGTTCTTTATAACCACCTGGTCTTCATACGCACCTGTTCTTCATACGCACCTGTTCTTCATACGCACCTGTTCTTTATAAGCACCAATAGTTACTACAACCGCCTGATGCCATGAAGGTAGAGCTCCCACATATACAAGGGAGTCTGGACCATATCCATCTTTTAAGCAACTGAATCAAATATCATCTGTTTGGGAAATACCAAGATGTCTCCAAAGACCAGACCCACCAATACTTCAATGAATTCTACATCTTTTTCTTCTCTTGAAGTAAACACCCCTCAAGTGTTTACATGCCTTGAAGAGACAAAATGAGGACAGTGTCCCTCAGTAACTGTCCACTGGGCATCACACCATGGTTAATCTATGGTCCACCTGGTGCCGCAACTATCGTTGCGGAAGATGCGTTATCTAATCTACAATTAAGGGACAAAATGAACTGAACTGAACTGAACTGAACTGAACTGAACTGAACTGAACTGAACTGGTTTAGTTGATATCCTGTATATAACAACTTGTTAAGGGTTATGTGAATTAGTTTGATTAATTTTGCTATTGTGGTTTGAATCGTTTTGCTACTCTGGTTTGAACCATTCTGTCTTCTTGGTTTGAATCGTTTTGCTGCTCTGGTTGAAATAGTTTTGAAAAGCACTGCAATTTACTCTACTCTAGTACAATGCTCTACCCTACTATACTATCTATGTACATACATTTTGATAACGTCATATTCATTATATTCATATATTCATATATTCCGTTAACTTCGTTGTCTTGTCTATATCTTGACCTAGATCTTGGCCTAGATCTTGGGCTGTGTCAAGTCTCGGCTGATACCCTTGGCAATATGTCTTGCAAAAGCCATGGTACTAATCATGGGATTTGCACCCAGTGCCGTGGGCATGACACTGGCATCTGCAACATACACATTGTCACACTCAAAAAGTCGGCCACGAACATCACAGGCTCCATCGCCCGAACCCTTTCCGCTCATACGACACGAACTCATCTGGTGTGCTGACCCGTACCCTGCTCCATAGCTGGTCAAGGGCACGTCGGCACAATGACGCCTGTACTTCTGGTAGTCTGCGTCGGAGATATGTCTGTCATGTTTTGGCTTCTGACTAAAGAACCGTCCCGCCCTCCAGTGCGGATGGATAAGCTCAACGGCTCCCTCAATATAGGCCACGTCCATGGCAATCAAGATGGCCTTGTTCATACTCTCGCGGTCGAACTTATTGATGACATAGTCCACCTTCAACGAGCCCTTGGTCTTATCATAGGTGACTGACCCCGACGACGTATCTCTAGTCAAGAGAATGAAGGCCGATGTCCGCTGGTACTTCATCAAGTCCTGGCGAATCTGGTCACTCGAGTCCCAGGGAAGAAAAGCTGCCTCTATGGCTGGAGAGTGTACCAACGTCTCCACCTTGCAGCCATGAGCACGGCCATCCAAATCTTCGACCTCCGAACAAACTGCAGTCATGATGGAGTGGTTGAAAGGGTCTGTTTTGGGCTCGTCCCACACCGCAAAAAACGTGGTGATGGGGTGGAGCTTAAGGTTCTGTCCAATGTGTTTGTTTTTAAACCCACTCTTTTGCAAAAGTATAGGCGTATTAAGAGACCCTCCACTTAACACGTATTTCTTGGGGCCCTTGATGGTAAAGCAGTTGCCTGTTCGAATATCCACACACTGTAAGCCTATGGCTACATTCAGCTTGTTCCGAAGAATTCTCTCCACTAAGACCAGGTCCATGAACTGGGCACCATATTGCGCCGCATCCTTGAGCCATAAGTCCATAGAGCCCTGTTTAATTCCCCACTTGCAACCCAAATGACAAAATCCACACAGATGGTTTTCATGGCCACCAGTATTCTGCGGAATCTCCTTATGTTTGTAGCCCAACTTGGCAGCTCCATCAAGAAGCACCTGGTTCAGCTTGGAGTGCACGATATGGTCAGTGGATGCACCCATCTGCTGCATCACATAGTCAAGGCAAGAGTCATATTCTTCCGTGGCCGCAAAGTCTATGCCATGATCCGCATACCATTCCTGGCGCACCTTGAAAGGAGGCTTTAAGCACGCAGACCAATTGATGGTGGAACCTCCTCCGAACGTCAGGCCAGCCAATAAGATAGTTTGGGAGTTTTCCGTGGAAACAACTCCTCCCAGCTCATACAAGTTCTTCATACCCTCTGCGTCATCAAACACTAACTCTTCGGGCCGGAAGTACTTGCCTTTTTCGAGAACCAATACTTTATGGCCTTCTCGGGAGAGTGTATGAGCAGCCACTCCTGCACCGGATCCGGAACCTATAATGACGACGTCCACCAGGGGAAGAAAGAGGTCTCCCAGAGACAGAGACAGAGACAGACCCAGACCTAAGTTAGACAGACCTAAGTTAGACACACCTAAGTTAGACAGACCTAAGTTCTCTTGGCCCACACCCAGTTCCTGGTCCTTGGTCTGGTTCTGCATCTCAAACACAACCTGCGTCGGCTCAAAGCCCTCGTAGATCTTCTCACGCATTTCGTGCTGAGGATAATCCATGGCCTTGAAGTGCAGGTCAGGAGCACCGAGCGTGAACGCGGAAAGCGACAAGCGGGAAAAAAGAGAGAAGATTTTATTCTTAGCTTCAATTGGTGAGTCTCGCCACAGGAGAAAAAGGAGGCGTTTTTCCGCACTCGTCATTTCCAGCACCAATTTGGACGAGCGGGTAAGCGCATAGGCAAGAGTCCTATTGGAGAGGATTGTCATGACGACATAGAAAAGCTGAGATGATTGACTAGAGGATTTGGAGAGGGCGTTGCGGAGAAAGTCTCGGACGGCGGGGTAGTCGGAAGGTTTCTGTACTTGTTGACAGTATTGCTGGAGCTCTGTTTCTGAGAGGTGGGGGACGTAAGGCCGGAGCGTGTCGGGGGAGACTTTCAGGATGAACCCATCAGAGATGGAGAGGAAGAGATCGAGATGCCGCTCTTGGATCTCCACGGGAATCCACATTTTTTTGTATAGTGGTGTAGGATGTCTGGAATGGTTGCGATTTGACCCTTTTATTAATGCGTCCCCACATTGTTCGGAACGCCTGTGAAAAGCACGTCCTGCGGATATAAACGGAGACGACTGCATATTGTGGTTTGGGAACTGTACATAATTACCCCAATACTGCAGATACATATTATACACCTGCATATAGATCTATTCCCGGTTAGTGCGTCTCCTACTTATCTTCTCCCTCCAATCTTCCTACCAACATATTTATCTACCTTGTTGGTATCTACTGGGTGTAGCCGTAATGAATAGGACCTTGGTCATGCAACATTTTACTGATCATCTATCGTGTACCGTTGTTGAGTGTACTTTACGCACCTTTCACATGCACTGTCATATGCACCGGTCACGTGCACTTGTCTTAACATCAGTCCACCCCATTCCCAAAACATCGTATTTCACTTCATATTTCTCCTCATTCCTGCTTAGTTCATGTATTGAATAATGCACACGGCTGCTGATCACTATATAATCATTAGTAATAATCAGTAGGCATTTGGTCCATTTCTCCATACAGGACATGCCCTTAATAGTCATTACTTCATCCCATATTGTCATCCATAAACCCTGGTTCCTTTTTTCATTTCTCTTCTTGGTCTGAGTCGCCAAATGCTTCGACAGAAACCTCCGCCTTTGGCCCGCCCAAAATCTCCTCGAACCCGGTATCTGACTTCTCGAATTTGGCCTCATACTTCCTCAACGCATACTCGTGCGCTCTCCAAGGCCTAACCTCAAACAAGTTGTCGATTCCGTCTAAAGGAACTCCTTTTGTTTCTGGGTAGACAAACCATACCACAATGGGAAACACAAGCGAGCACGACGCAAAGAGAAAATAGTAGCCGTAGCCGATCCCCGCAAGCGCCTGGCCTGTGAAGTGGCCAATCATGAAGGCCCAGAACCAATTGGAAGATGCATTAATCGATTGTGCCACTGTCCGCACCGATTGCGGGAAGATCTCCGCACAAATCACCCACACCGTTCCGTTCCATGTCATCCCGTAGAAGACTGTCCAAATGTAAAGAAGCCCCTGGGCCGTTTTACCTGCGGCGGTAGAACCTGCATCGCCGCTCTCGACACGTCGTGTGGGGTTTGCTATCTTCACGTATGCTCCAATGTACCATAAACAAAGCGAGCATGGAATGGAGAGGTAGCAGAGGCAAAAACGACGGCCCAACTTATCCACCAAGAAGAAAATCCAAAACAATGACGCTGCACCTTTCAAAATCCCAAAGATACCCGTGGAAAGAAGCCCTGCGTTGGCGCCCTGAACGCCCAACGACTTGAAGATGGTGGGCGAGTAGTACGTGATGGCATTGATTCCGAACCCATTTTGCATCATGAACAACGATGTCGATAAGAAGAGCCGGTACAAAAGCTTCTTACTGAAGAAAAGCGCCTTCAAAGGGTCAAAGAACCCTCTTCCGGTCTCGTTGAAATTCTCCTCGATCGACTTGCAGATGTTATCCAACTCATGCACCAGGTAAGGATGGTCTTCATCGATATTCCGAATAAATGCCAAATTGCGCCGGGCTTCCTGCAACTTCCCCTTAGCCACAAGGTACCGAGGAGACTCAGGAATGAAGCAGCAGAACGCCCAGAAAATTCCACTTGGCACCAATTGAATGGCAAACGGAATGAGCCATTGCTTGCGTCCTGTAGGCACATTCTGGAGCACTCCGTAGTTAATCCAGTACCCAATAATTCCGCCCACCTGCCACGAGAGCTCCCAGCATCCCACGAGTTTGCCTCTGATGGCAGCAGGTGAGATTTCCGACACATAGATTGGTGCCAACGACGAGCATCCTCCTATACCAAGGCCGGTCAACACGCGGCCAGCGTAAATAGCCGCTAGGCCGTTATTGGAGTTTGAAATGAGAGAGATCGCTGCTCCTAACGTCAATAAAAAGCCCAGGATGATCAAGCCCACTTTTCGCCCGAAAATCTCCCCGACAGGGTAAAACATAAGACACCCAAAGTAGGCACCTGCCTGAAAAACAGAAACAACATTTGCTTCCACAGTAGCTTTGGCCCCTGCAGACATCTTGTCGAGACCAAATTCGCTTTGGAAAGATGCCAAAGACACGGTTCCACCAATGAAGCCGGAATCATATCCAATAATCACGGCTGCAGATGCGGCAGTAAGCGCAATCAACACTATACGGAGATTATAGATCGCGTCGGGGATGTCCACGGCCAAATTTGGTTTTTCAAGCGAGTCGGCAGATTCAGACTCTGGAAGAGGCCGCCGCCAAATACTTCGAAGCATCATCCGGTAGATATAGCACAATATTATAGGAGTTATTAGCAAAAGACCAGCTTGCCTATTTTCTGAGATAATATGTATATTCCTGGGACCGAAGGCCTTTTATGGTAAAATAGGGTTGGAGCCTGAAAAAAAATCTCGTGTGAAGATAGGAATCTTTACTCGCAGCATGAAAAATACTCGGCTACTTTCTCTGCTGAGATGTCCTGCGCCTTGAGTCATCCATCACAATACCACCTGCAAAAGAGCGACAAAAAAGCCACAAGTGTTGAAATGGGGCAAAAACAACCGAAAGAATAGTTCCTTTGAAGCCAACTTAGTCTTTGTTTTTTGAATTGAGTGGTTCATGATCTAAGTTCTGAATGCCGTTGTTGTGTCTCTCGGTGCGATACCGGGCCTTGTATGCCGGCCGGGGTGCAATTGTTGCAAAAAATATCTTTCAAGTGATTCCCCGAGAAAAATACAAAGGAGCAGGGGCTTCGATAAATTCAAAAATCGCTGAATTTTAGCTACTCCTTAAGGATCCATCACTTTGGTGCCTTTCTAAGCAAAAGGTGGGGTGGGTGGGGGCGCGATGTGGGGAACTAGTGCGGTCCGGCCTAGCGGGTGCAGGGCTATGACTAATTTTCTGCGTGAGCTTATATGCATGCTCAGTACATCTCATCAAGTTTCAAGTCCAATCATGGCAATCATGGTGCGCAATCCAATCACTTTAAAAATGGCAGTAGTTGAAACCGACTCTGGTTTATTGTAAACTTGGCTTTAGAAGTTTTGGATAATAAGATGGTCGTGTTGCCCCCCCCCCTTTATCAATTTGACTTGTGAGTATATAGGCTTGAAGTAAATTTGAGTTTCTCATGAATGATCAATTTAATTTGCCATTCATGTAGGTATGGTGACTGGCCGAGAAAACTTTGTCAATTCAGTTCACAAATGCATTTGTGTTCATATGCAACCTCTATGGCGTGATGCCCAAAATTGTAACGTCACCTTTTCAAGAATATGGTTTCGACAACGGCTCATTCTTCAAACAATTACTGAGTCACATGACATCATTTTAATTGCAATCCCTGTTGTAAAAACAATTTAAGCCCACATTTAGAATTCAGACTAAAATCCCTGATACCTCAAATATTACCGCACTTCGTGTCCTGTCAATAGGCAACTATAGTATAGCCGCGCCTTGAAAAAGAAAATTAAGGTTAGGCATCAGCTCGAGCAAATTAAGTTGAGTGAGGGGAGCCAAGGGGAGAAGGGATACCTCTTTATATACTTTTATATTTGATACTAACATGCAGCCATGTGTGTCTATTTGCATATTTTTTAACGGCGGCCAGACAGAAAATGCAGTAGGTGCGTCGAGACCGCGAGGGTGCGTGGCTGCAAATTGGGGAGGCACTGGTGTTACCCTTCGCTTGCTTCTTCAGCAACCCCCTACTTACCAAAGATTGCATATTCACAGACTCCAGAAATCTTGTTTCACTTCGGTTTCAGCTTCTAGATTCCTTATTGTTTACTTGCGGCAATTCTGTATCAGGGAGACTATGTTTTACGGCCGTATCATTAGCCCTCACAGATTGCGCCATGCGACTAGTGCGTGCATCAGGAGACTCCTGTAACCATGTTTCATCGTAGGCTGCAGTTTCAAATGTACATTTGCTTGGCTGTGTTTCAGAAGTACGTTGGTTTGGTTGCTGTTTCCAGAAATCCCGGAAATTTGAATATATATATGTATGGACTCCCCCGCCCCCTTCCCTCGATATCAGCCCGTTTAATATTTACAAACTCTACTATGGTTGAACATGTCAATTATCATACCTTTGGATTCTGGTTGAACATGTCAGTCATCATACCTTGATACTAGTTCGAAGTCTCTCTCTCCAGATCTTTAACAAAAACAATGGTCTTCTGAATATACTTAGTGTACGGTTACATATATCCCGTTAATCTACCCGTTCAGTTAAGCGTGTGATGTTGTGATACTGTTACCTGGTTACATTTGTATATCTGATTATGTGTTGTGGTAATAATATCTGATTATGTACACTCATGGATTATTTTATAATGGGCTTGTGTGGTTATGTGACATGTGCCACTCATGAACAGCGTTACTAATGTGCTCATATTATGTCTGATTTTACGCGAAGGAAGTCCGAAAAAGTGGAGACTATTTAATTTGATGAATAGTTTTTTCAGGGTATTGTTGTGAGCCGCATTGTCTCGCGCGCGACATGCTAGCCTACTCATCACATCACGAGCATGCAATTTCTTCGTGGTTATTCCTCAGACAGTGAAGAAGACGACACCGAGAATCACAAGAGATCTGCAGAAGAGTCTAAATTTCCAAAAGCTAAGCGACCTGCACATAACCTGTCAATCGCTCCAAGTTCCTGCGGTCTATCTGACCAGGACATCCCACCGTCAACATCAACCACATCACAGAAGTTACCTCCTCTTGATCCGAAATCGTTCGTCACATACTCCGAAGAATACAGTATGAATAGGCATAAAAAATTGGGAGCATTTGTGTATATCCCGTGGCGTCCAAGTAAACAAACCCACCAGAAACTCCGCCAAGTCAATGACTTGGCGCTCCAGACGGTTCGGAACACAGTTCCTGATTTTGGAAAGCGCTATTTATGGAACAGTAACCTCTCCAGTACAGCAGTGTTTCATGGAAAGTTTGGGCATACCAATAAAAATGCCATCAATGCACTCCACACGACGCTATTTCCCAATCTATACGGGCCTGCCCATCTATTGCCGCAGATCGCCAAGAACCTTGAGCGGGCAGTAAAAGCAATCCAAGTTCCCCCAAGCTTGATTTCGGACAAAGCATCCAAACTCGATGCCTTGTTGGGATCGCAGAAAGTGCGTTTTGGCTTAGATCCACAGATCACCCTCTTTCAGCTGCCGAAAACATCAACCGTGTTCTTAGGCATCAAAATCAAGAAGTTCATGAACAATTTGGAGAACCCAAGGGAGTCAGTGAAATCAGCAAATGAAGACCTGGAACCCAAATCAAATGGTTCGAGTGAGCTCTCAATGACGGTAGAGGCTACAGATAACTCGTCCCAAAAATCTCCATCCACACTGCCCGAACACCAGTACCTCGTGGAGCTCACAAGAGCAATAGGCACCCAAGTCGATCTCTTGAAGTTTAATTACAAATGGGCGCAATTCTCATCCAATCCAAAGATTGCCCATGATAATTCGCTCATGGAATACCACTTGACTCTTTTGGTGTGTGAACCCAAGCCCTTGGCCAAACATCTTCTGTTGTCGGAGCTTAAGCAGATACGCCTGGTACTAAATGAGATTCCAACCAAGGAATTGGAAGGTACTACACTCGAAGCCGACCTGATGTTGATCCAAACCAACAACGACATACTACCCATCAAACTTATCTGAGGTCAGCGATATCAAAAAAATGCCAAAGTATGTACTACTGATTATCAGTGGTCAAGCAAGCTATTCGAAATATAGACTGGGACTGGAAAATATCCAAGTGCAGGAAACTAGACCAGATGGGGCAAAGTGAGCTTCTATAAAGCTCTATGATAATATGCAGGTATGGAGACATTATGGAGAGGCTTGAAATTTACAGCATGAAGGTATAGAGAATTTGCTGGAAACTGCTGTGAACAAAGTCATGCACGGCATATAACCTGGATCAGGAAAGTTGTCTGCCTGAACACGTGACGCGTCACATCACGTGCCGCATGAACCTGGCAGCGCGGCTTCTAGGGCGCCGGTGTCTTCCTAAACCCTACAAGGTCAACATCCCATACCATGTTCCGGAAGAACCAAAAACATGCTGAAAAGCAGATGATAGATATCATCAACTCGCGCAACAACATGAATAAGTGTGGTGAGTGCGGGTCTGATTACCCCACGTGGGCTTCGGTCAACCTTGGCATTTTACTCTGCGGGAGATGTGCAAACTGTCACCGGAAGGTGCTTTCCAGAAACGGACCCGACAGGCGGCCCATCTCAGTGGTCAAGTCACTTACTTTGGAGACATGGTCCGAGTCACAGCTAGAAAACATGAGGAAAATCGGCAATAGACGTGCCAAGCAACGGTGGAACCCCAAGAAGGTGCCTTTTCCCCACGACGACGACGCCGATTTTTTAATTGAAGAGTACTTGCAGGAGAAGTATGTTGATGGAAAATTCCGTGATGACAACATTGACGCGTCAGAGTACGGTGGTTCGGACTACCTGAACCAATCAGACTATGACAATAGCCTGTCTCGGCAGTCATCGGCAGGCAACCGCAACCAAGCGGTGCCGAGATTGTCCCACCGGAAGTTGACCACTTTTGAACTGACGCAGTACCGGCTGCAGGCACAAAAGATCCGGGGCTTTGGGTACTCGGACATGGATGCCATCTTGGAGAGTTTGCTATTGGCCAAGGGAGACACTAATTTCGCGTTGGACATTTTGGACAACGATGCCAAGATCAATCCGTCGCTGGAGGAAGTGCCTCCTTCGTTACCCAAACGGCCAACGCAGTCTGCCGGCTCAGGAGCTTCAGCAATCACCTCTACAGGAAACTCGACAACAGCAATAACGTCAGCAACAAGTTCGGGAAGCGAGTGGTGGAACCAGCCACAGAGTGCAGTCCAAACGGGACAATATGCAGTTGCAGGAGCAGTTCCAACGAGCCACATGCAAGCGGCAGTTCAACCGGGCCAGCCCCAGATCTACCAATACACCGATGCAGTCACCGGGCAAGTTTCATATGTGGATGGCAATGGCCAGCAGTACTTGGATCCAAACAACCCTCAGCACCAGCAACTTTTGATGCAGCAGACCAACCCACAATATTTGCAGCAGCAAGCCACCAAGCTGAATATTTTATCACTTTACAACCAGCCCCAACAGACAGGACAGACCCAGCAAGCAGCACAGGTTCAAATGGGGCAGGCTCAAGTTGGCATTCAGCAGACGGGACAGCCTCAGGTGGGCATTCAGCAAACAGGACAAATGGGCCAAATGCAAATGGGACAGATGCAGACAGGAGTTCAGCCAACCGCACAACAATACCCAGCATCTTTTGGGCAGCCTCAGGCAATGCAGCAAACTCAGATGTATGGACAGATGACCGGACAAGCCCAACAATTTGGGTTTCCCTCGCAGGCCACTGGATTTGGACAATACCACCAGACATACCAACCATTCAGATGAGAGGCAATAGAATAATGGTCTATTAATAGACATTTGGGTTCAAATGACGATTTAGGGGTTTACAGAGATTGATGATTATATAATGATCATATTTCATCCAAAAGTCTGTAAACTCGTGGATTATTCATATATTCCACAATAGTGGTTCTACGATACTGGCTCCACAATATTGGATGCACAATGCTGACTCTACAATACTGCCTCCACTTTACTACCTCCACAATACTACCTCCACAATACTGCCTCCACTATACTGCCTCCACTATACTATCTCCACTATACTATCTCCACCATACTACCTCCACTATACTGCCTCCTCCACTATACTATCTCCACTATACTATCTCCACTATACTATCTCCACTATACTATCTCCACTATACTATCTCCACAATACTGCCTCCACTATACTGCCTCCACTATACTGCCTCCACTATACTATCTCCACTATACTATCTCCACTATACTATCTCCACTATACTACCTCCACTATACTGCCTCCTCCATTATACTATCTCCACTATACTACCTCCACTATACTATCTCCGCTATACTATCTCCGCTATACTACCTCCACTATACTACCTCCACCATCTCATGCTAATGGTGGATTCATGGTATGCTACTTATACGGTGTTGTGGGGCATGTTGAATCTGGATATGTAGTCGACGAGCATAATGTAAGCAAGATAGAAGCATCCAGCATTTAGATTACGTATAGATTATAGAATGTTACTACTACAGCTAGATTCTTGTAATAGGAGAAGGGTTTGAATGGCATTATTAGGATCAGACGGCGTAGGCTTCATAATACCTGTGTACAGCCCTTCCTAGTAAATCTAACACATAGATTGAGGTGTAAAGTATAGACTGAGGCATAGAGTAGACTATATACTATAGAGTAGACTATATACTATAGAGTAGACTATATACTATAGAGAAGACTATATACTATAGAGAAGACTATATACTATAGAGAAGACTGTACACCATACACTAAATTAGACAGTATTGGATCCACCAGAGGGAGTGCTCTATCTACTGAAGTATGAAGCCTTGCCGTCTAACTCTAACAATGGTCATTCCGTAACGCCACCCCTCTACCTTCATTGTACGAGGTAGCAGGAGGAAGGTGATAAACCCGAGTACCAGGATGGTAGTGAAGAGTTTTTCAGTAAGCACCTATCAACCTCCCGCAGGAAATGTTAACTTCACGGCCAACTTCACGGCCAACTTCACGGCCAACTTCACCGCCAACTACTTAAGTAGCCCAAACCTCCTTCTGGGAAATTATCGACGAATAAACATAGCAAACAGAGTACCAACCGCAACAACACGAACCCAACAGGTAGGTATAGAGTGTATAGAGTGTATAGAGTGATCTATAGAGTGAATTGTAGAGTAGAAATAGGACGGAAAAGTATGAATATAAAGTAGACTATACACTATACACTACACTATACACTACACTATACACTACACTATACACTATACACTACACTATACACTATACACTACACTATACACTATATTTGTTAGATCCACCATAGGCAGGGCCCTGCCTATGAAGGTATTATGAAGCCTCTCAGTCCGATTGTTACAATGGTGATACGGCGTTTGGCCATCAGGGCACTTCTTGCATAGATGGCCCCTTTCGATATTCCAGAACAATCCCTACCATTGTTCCGGTGGAGAGTTTTTCGGTTCCACGTTTCTCTCAAGGTTATATAAACCACCTCGGTTCCTCTCTTTGAGGAACCATCAACGAATATAAGAGTTTAGGCATAAATGTATTAAAAGAACATAACAGTAAATAATACCTGACGTAACAAGAATCTAACAACATACACCACCTGGAACATCAGTTGCAATACCAATTACACTAATATTAGTTCTTCCAATGGCTTTTGATCGAAAATACTTATCTCGATAGAATAGCCGAGAAAACCAATCTGGTCACCAATGATCACCCTGATTATCCTAGTGATAGGGATTTGAATGCAAGCACTGTGTTTTCCAGCCCCGAAGCCGAACCTGCTATCCGGGAGTTATACGAGACGGTGATCAAGTACATGTGCCAAAAATAGCCAATTTATTTCGTGAAAAACTCGGATGGCTCTGTTCTCAATAAAATCACTGGCGAAACTGTTCCTGGCGACGCCAAAGATACTACAGACCCCGAGTCTTTGCTTTCGACTTTAACTCGTACTATGGAAGAGGTTTTCATTATCTTGTTAAAAGACGATACAAAAAAGAATGAGGCTTATGGTTCGGAGTATTTCTTCAAAGGTGGGGTTTTTGCATTTGCTGCTGGTTTTGATCCAAAAGACAAGTTTAACCAGCCATTGACCTCAATCCAATGGGACCATTCCAGGGTATGAGGAAAAGCTCAAGACTTCCATGAACCGGTTTTTCGATAGAATTCAACAGGGGAGTTTTGTCACTCGGTCTAACTTCTCCATTCAAACCCATAGCAATTTTCTTTTGTGGATGACTAGAACAAAGGCTACCTCTTGACAGAAGAAGAGTTGAACAAACCTATTCCTTTTGAGACCCTAGATTTCGATAACCAAGTTCATTACAGAATTGAGAGGCAAACCCTTACCAAACTTCCTCAAAGTGGTGCTGTGTTGTTCACAATTAGAACGTATCTCCACCTTTTGAGCAAGTTCAAAGATGTTATTGAAACACCACAAGTTTTAAGAGGTTCCATTAATAAGTTTCAGCCCATGTATTTTTTAGTATATGTATTGATATACAGGGATATGTAAGTTAGACCTTACAAGACCAAAGTAGATTAGTCGGTGCGAGGCTGGAGAAGACTTTTCACCCACTGGTAACCTGCACACGGTTCGTCACTGTCCTGCATCCAACGCATCCTCAAAGTACTCTGACTCCGAGTATGCTAAGTACTTGTTGACAATAAGTTTCCAGCGGATTTGGCCCGTTATAAGAATATCGTGCAACCGAGACCTACAGTGACAAGATACTTTGACGAGCTTAAGCAAGAATTGTCGGAAGCACCTGTTTGAGATTAGATTTAGCAACCAATGAATTTCAGCTTAAAATTCTATTAATTTCCTCTTTGACTTCTTCCCAAAATGTCCATGTTTGCCCATGACCACAGGGTGAAGATTCTGTTGTAGTTAATAAAATCTTGAGAATGGTTTCCAACTCATTATTCCTGAACTCTTTAACGTTGCTCTCTAATTTGTTTGAGATGTAAGCAATATCCAGAAGTACAATTTTCTGGCATTTCTCGGGAATTGATACCCTTTCCTGGAGCTGGGCCAATTTCTGCTTCCGGGTTAGTTCTGGATTTTGATCCATTATGTCTGAAACATACTTGGAAATCTTCTTCACAGATTTAAAGCTGGGCAAGAATCTTCCTTTGAACCCGGAGCTTTGTTGACTTGGGTGTGTATTTGGAGAATTCGGGGAAAGAGTAAATTCTCTTGAAACTGATATCTTCGTTTTCAATACAAAGAATTTTTTTCTACTTTTCTGTATCTTTTTCCTACTTTTCTGTATCTTTTTCCTACTTTTCTATATTTTTTTCCTTCTTTTCTTTTTTTCCTTCTTTTCTATATTTTTTTTCCTTCTTTTCTATATTTTTTTTTCTACTTTTTTGTATTTTTTCTTCTTTTCTGTATCTTTTTCCTTCTTTTTCTCTTTTTTTGTGTTTTTTAAGTGCTCAGAATATCAAGAGTGTATTTTTCTTCATTGTATTTTTCGCACCCAAATGACATTCCGTGATTAAAGTGCGAACTGTAACATTAATGGCACCAGTATATTACGAGCACCAGTGCAATCAAAAGATTCAATATATCAATTCATCTAAAACATTTCATTTGCTCATTATGGTATAGTCTATTTTGGTATAGTGTATTTTGGTATAGTCTATTTTGGTACAGTCTATTTTGGTATAGTCTATTTTGGTATAGTGCATTATGGTATAGTACATTATGGTATAGTGTATTTTGGTATAGTACATTTTGGTATAGTGCATTTTGGTATAGTACATTATGGTATAGTCTATTTTGGTATAGTGTATTTTGGTATAGTCTATTTTGGTATAGTGTATTTTGGTATAGTGCATTTTACTATAGTGCATTATGTTGTGTCAGACCCACCATGGGTAGAGATCTACCTATGGGAATATTATGAAACCTCTCTACCTGATACAATGGCTATTGTTACTCAGCCCCCTATTTAGACTTCTACTCCAACCTATTGTACGGAGTAGCAGAATCAGCTGAGGTGATTAAAACAATGATCGCTAAGGAGTTGTTCCGCAGCGATCTCTATTATTGAAAAGTTATATAAGCAGCTCCGATTCCTCGCTTGGGGAATCATCAACGAATAAAGATAACTTAGTACTCAACGCTACAACAAGAATCTAACATGTTGAACGTTAGCATATACCAATTGGTATACAGGAAGTGTTATATAGTTGGACTACAATAATTCTCTCAATTGAGTGGCTTGGGTAATCAGTTCTGTCATCTGTCTTATAACTCTATTGCTATGTAAAGTAGTGAGTTCGTGATCTCCGTTTTCCATTGATACCGCTCAACACTGAGCAGGTTCCTTGCTTTATATAGTTAGTCCTGGGAACTCCCAAACGGTCTCTCTCCTTTGTCAATCTCTATCATCTATATTGTCTTCTCCAAGACAATGCTCAGAGTTAGACGCGAGCTAAACGAGAGCTAAACAAGAGCTAAACGAGAGCTAAACAAGAGCTAAACAAGAGCTAAACGAGAGCTAAACGAGAGCTAAACAAGAGCTAAACGAGAGCTAAACAAGAGCTAAACGAGAGCTAAACAAGAGCTAAACAAGAGCTAAACAAGAGCTAAACAAGAGCTAAACGAGAGCTAAACGAGAGCTAAACAAGAGCTAAACGAAAGCTAAACGAGAGCTAAACAAGAGCTAAACGAAAGCCCAAAGAGCCTTGGATCTACCTTTGTCTGTTCTTCAACAATACCCAACATTGTTTCATCTGGATAGCTTGACATGAACATGCAGTACTCGCACATGTACAGTGTTTTTCAAAACTATTCAAACCAGCACAACAAATGTTTCGAACCACACTAGCAAAATTAAACAAACCAATAATTCAAAAAGTTTCGTACCCCTTCACACAGTCTTTCAAACCAAATGGCATAATGTTTCACACCAACATTCATTAGAATTCAATATTCTGAAACCTTAAATCTGGACGATTGCCTTATATGTACTACATTTGGGAGTTTTGCAGTACTAATCAAGGGTGAAAAACGGACGGAACTGAACTGAACTGGTTTCCTTAATATCCTGTATATAACATCTTGTTAGGGGTGTACGAAACTTTTTGAATTATTGGTTTGTTTAATTTTGCTAGTGTGGTTTGAATCGTTTTGCCGCGCTGGTTTGAACCATTTTGTCGCGCTGGTTTGAATAGTTTTGAAAAACACTGTATCAGAGCGCGCTCTCTCGATCGCCGTTTTTCAACATAGTGGGTGAAAACTCTTCACCCGCCTCGAACCGTCTAAATTACTTTGGTCTATAAGGTACAATTTACATGTCCCTGTATAACAGTACATACACTAAAAGATAGGTTGGAAGGTATTTATCGTTGTTGTACACAGACATGTACTTGAACATCTCGTCCTCAATAAGCAGCATGTAATTGCAACACGTAATTGCAACACGTAATTGCAACACGTAATTGCAACACATAATTGCAACACATAATTGCAACACATAATTGCAACACATAATTGCAGCATGTAATTGCAACACATAATTGCAACACGTAATTGCAACACGTAATTGCAACACATAATTGCAACACACTCATTGTATAATATGATTCAGACCAAATTTCAATAACACCCACCAAAACTTTTCCGTATCCGGAATCAGCAGCCACATCCGTCTGTTCCTTAAACATTGAGAATGTAGTCTTGAAATCAGGCAAAATGTATACATCAGTCATCCCTTCAAACGATACGGCTTGGTCAAATTGGTCAATATCTTCGAGTGTTATTAGAGTAGGAGTAATTGTCAGGAGGTTCTGAACGGTTGATAAAAGTTATGGTTTCCTCCTGGATGAGCCTGTCGTTCCACTCTTTCATCTTCGATACAATGATGTTTATGTAGTCCTCCAAAGCTGACTCCTTCAATTCGAGTTTGGAGAGTCCTAGAGTTTGGAGAGTCCCAGAGTTTGGAGAGTCCCAGAGTTTGGAGAGTCCTAGAGTTTGGAGAGTCCCAGAGTTTGGAGAGTCCCAGAGTTTGGAGAGTCCCAGAGTTTGGAGAGTCCTAGAGTTTGGAGAGTCCTAGAGTTTGTTGAGTCCCAAAGTTTGGAGGGCACTATGAAAAACTTTAAGGCAGTGCAAGAGCAACCAGAGTGACTAGTATTGCTTGGTACCATAATATACTATACTTTGATTATTTTTTGTTTTTCAAAAATAGGAATAATTTTAAAAGAAGGGATAATTTCATAAGAAGGAATATCTTTAAAAAAAGGAATAAGGCTACCAGTTATTTAAGAGGATGTAAATATTGCTGAGCCTTTTGAAGTGGAACCAGCACATCTTGA
The DNA here is from genome assembly GCA_002370645.1 of Metschnikowia sp. 00-154.1. NCBI lineage: Eukaryota > Fungi > Ascomycota > Pichiomycetes > Serinales > Metschnikowiaceae > Metschnikowia > Metschnikowia sp. 00-154.1. The sequence goes on along the minus strand of NKZI01001533.1, from coordinate 32,423 downwards.
CTTTGCTAAACCTTCAGGATCAAACACATAGACATACCAATAAATGCACTACCCATGAATTAAAATATACTTTAGAATAAAACAATAATACCAATAGGGTGAAAAGAATGGAGACTCGTAGATAAGAATTTTGATTTAATATAGTGGTGATCCTGCATATAACAAATTACCCCCCCAAGTAAAACGATTAATTTCATTTTATCGTTGTTGATTGTTAATGATGAGTTTTTAAGAAGCTTGTTTCATAATTTGGTTACAAGCTTTTTTGGTTCTTGACTGTTTCATGAGTGTTTCAAGCTTACTTGCTTGTTATCGCTCAATTTGTCACGTGGCCATTTAGAGATACTCACAATTGTTCATGGTGAAACTTTAAAGATGATTTTAGTTGTTTCATGGTGATGGATAAGAGGTTTTGGTTTAAAAAATCACACGTACTGCATATAGAAATTCTTCCCCAATTCACATCAAGAAATCTTTTACAGCACTCAATTAAGAAGTCAATAATACAACTAATGATTCCAAAGTTGATACTCGAGATTCAAGGTGTAGAAATGGTGGGGGAGTCAGAACATTAAAGACAGGTCTATAGTCTTTTGGCCTAAGTTACCATATCTCAGTGTTTAACTCAAAACCTGCATCCAAAAAAGAGGTATTAGATTACTCAAAGGCCTCTTCAAACCCTAAAGAAACCCATTTGTGCCGTAATTTCCGAGTGGTATGATTGTGGGGAGAGAAGAATCGGGTTGCTATGGGATGCTTATATGCAGTCCGATAGACAATTTTTGAAAGCTTAAAACTCCTCCAACCACATTCCCACATAAAACAAGCTACACATCTAGGATTTCCAATATCTCCTAAGTATTTTACATACATTTCTAGAGATATTTTCTTAGCGTGGGTGCTTCTCCGGAAGACCCGGGCGGAAGATTCTCGCATGTTCTGGTGCATTCTGGAACCTTCGCGATATGTACGCTGGGGTATATAAACACCCCAGGATTCCCTCACAGCAACACTCCACAATTATTCCAAGTCTAATACAAATCTAATACAAAACTTACAGCCAGTTCATAGATTATTCTACAAAAAACATTAGTCTACAATGGATGAAACTCAATTCACAGATAACGCTTTACAGATTATCCAGAAAGCTACGCAATTGGCTAAGGATGGAGGCCATTCCCAGGTGGTGCCGCTCCACTTTTTAGCAGCCATGGTCCCCACCGATGAGGAGAACTCCACACAATACCTCAAAACCCTCATACAAAAGGCAAGGTACCAGTGGCCTGACTTTGAACGTATAGTCAATCGGCACCTTGTCCGGATGCCATCGCAGAACCCTGCTCCCACAGACGTTTCGTTCAGTTATGCAGGAAGTCAGCTTGTGGCCAATGCAAACAAGATCAAGCAACAGCAAAAGGACGATTATGTTGCACAGGACCATATCCTTTTGGCTTTGTTGCAAGACTCGTCAATTAAGGACATCTTTAAGGAGGCTCAGATTAATACGGAAACACTCAAGACGCAGGCGATTGAGTTGCGTGGAAACCAAAGAATTGATTCTCGTCAAGCTGATTCGTCCTCCACTTACGAGTTCTTAAACAAATATTGCCAGGATTTGACGGAACAGGCACGTGAGGGTAAGATCGACCCAGTGATTGGACGTGAGGAGGAGATCAGAAGGGTCATTCGTGTTTTGGCCCGGAGATCGAAGTCCAATTCCGTTCTCATTGGTGAAGCCGGTGTGGGAAAGACCTCTATTGTGGAAGGTGTGGCCCAGAGAATTGTGGATGGAGATGTGCCTAGCATTTTGGCCAACTCCCGTCTTTTTGCCTTGGATTTGGGTGCCTTAACTGCAGGCGCAAAGTACAAGGGAGAGTTCGAGGAAAGAATTAAGGGCGTTCTCAACGATATCGAGAAGTCCAAGGAAATGATCATTCTCTTCATTGACGAGATCCACATGTTGATGGGAGACGGAAAATCCGATGCGGCCAACTTGTTGAAGCCTATGTTGGCCCGTGGTGCCTTGCACTGCATAGGAGCCACCACGTTCTCGGAGTACCGCAAGTTTATTTCGAAAGATGGAGCCTTTGAGAGAAGATTCCAGAAAATCGACGTGCCTGCCACCACCATCCCAGAAACCGTGGCTATTTTGCGGGGTTTACAGCCCCGGTACGAGATCCACCACGGTGTGCGAATCCTCGACTCTGCCTTGGTGTCTGCAGCTCAATTGGCCTCTCGGTACTTGACGTACCGGAGCTTGCCCGATTCGGCCGTGGACTTGGTGGATGAGACTGCTGCCGCTGTGGCCGTGCAAAGAGATTCCAAGCCTGAAGAGTTGGACAGCTTGGAGAGGCAGTTGCACTTGCTCGAGGTGGAGATCAATGCATTGGAGAGAGACAAGGATGCAGACCTGGAGTCGCAGGAACGTCTCGAGCAAGCCAAGAAGAAAAAGGCCGATTTGGAGGAGAAGTTGAACCCCTTGAGAGAACGCTTCCAACAGGAGAGGAAAGGCCACGACCAGCTTACCGAATTGAAGCGGAAATTGGATGAACTTGAAATCAAGGCCCATGATGCAGAGAGAAGAAGAGACAATGCTGCTGCAGCCGATTTGCGGTACTTTGCCATTCCAGATTTGCTCAACAAAATTAAAGAGGTCGAGGTTCAGGTGGCCGAGGAGGATGCCAACAGCTCGATGTTGAATAATGTGGTGAGCTCTGATGCTGTGGCCGAGACTGCAGCCAGACTCACTGGTATTCCAGTCAGCAAGTTGACGCAAGCCGAAAACACCAAGTTGATCAATATGGAGAAGGTGTTGTCGTCGGAAGTTGTGGGCCAGAATGAAGCAGTGAAAGCGGTTTCCAATGCCGTGAGATTGACTCGGTCCGGATTGGCCAACCCCAACCAACCAGCTTCATTCCTCTTCTTGGGTTTATCCGGATCGGGAAAAACAGAGTTGGCCAAAAAAGTTGCCGGCTTCTTGTTTGCAGATGAACGGGCCATCATTCGGATTGACTGTTCGGAATTGGGTGACAAGTGGTCTGCATCCAAGTTGTTGGGAGCTGCTCCTGGATACGTGGGATACGAAGAAGGTGGTATCTTGACGGAGGCAGTTCTCCGCAGACCATACTCGGTGATCTTGTTTGACGAGGTGGAAAAGGCAGCACCTGAAGTGTTGACAGTGTTGTTGCAAATTCTTGATGACGGAAGAGTGACTTCTTCTCAAGGTAAGGTGATCAACTGCTCCAATGCCATCATCATCATGACATCTAACCTTGGAGCAGAGTACATCAACGCAGCCAAGGGTTACAAGGTGGACTCCGACACCAAGGAAAAGGTCATGGAGGCCGTGAGACATCATTTCCGGCCCGAGTTCCTCAACCGAATCCTGTCGACGGTGGTGTTCAACCGGTTATCGCCTAAGGCCATTGCACGCATTGTGAGGATCCGGTTGGAGGAGATTCAGGAGCGGTTCCAGGCCAACGGCAAGTCGGTGACATTGAAGGTGGACGACGATGCCATTGAGTACTTGTGCAGAGAAGGGTACTCGCCCGACTTGGGAGCCCGGCCTTTGAACCGGTTGATCCAGCGTGAGATCTTGAACAAGTTGGCCATTCTTCTCTTGAAGGGCCAAGTCAAGGACAAGGAGGTGGTGCAGGTTACCGGATCGGCCGACGGGTTACAGGTTCTTCCCAACCACGAGCCCGAGCAGGAGGACGAAGAGATGGATGACTGGGACGACGAGGACATGGATGATCTTGATTAAAGAACAAGACCAAAATAAATAGAAACAAAAGAATACGACAAAAATTAGCAACAAGATACAGTAGTTTATAAAAGATTACTTTTGTAGTCAACGCTATAGAAATCAGCGAATATACATTTGTTAGTACCTTAACGTTACACCAGAATCGAACACAGTGGTACTATAAAACACAGTGGATGTTAGATCCGATATGAGTCATGCACGACCTATCCTGCATTAAAGCCTCCGATTATGAACACACAATTATCGACCTGTTGACAGCCAACTAATATTTGTTGGTGCTTATCAATTTGAGGTATAGTATCCAAGTAAATTCAAGGTCTCTTATACACAAATCCCTTGAATGTGGAGAAGCAATCCAGGTCTTTAGTAAACACCCGTACCTCCGATCTTACTTAATGTTGGTGGGTCTGGTGTCGGGAGTATCGTAGATTTGAGGCATGATTACAGGGAGCTCGAATGTATGAAACTGCGTTTCAATTCACAATTTCTCAAGATATGCAAAAGTCGAATTGTGGTTTATGATAAGTGGATCTACGTAGTTCTGGTCCATATGCAGGACCGACTTTTAAAGCCATAAAAATTGAACTCTCAAGGGTATTTCCTAGACTGGACTGATATTATAAAAGTATTTTTATATAGAGATGTGGGCGTATGAAGATAAAAAAAAGGAAAAAAAACATGCTCTTTTCTCTGTACTACTGTATATTTCTCAACACTAACCGTCACTGCGCACTACTACATTTTGAGAGTTAGAGATAACGCTGTCATAGTCACGAACAGTCACGTCGTTGTTGGCTATTAACTCCAAGAGATATGGAGCAGTAGTAGTCATAGATATTTCTTTATCAGGGTTTAGATGTATTACTGATCTATACTAGAAGGTGTGTAGTATTCTGGTCACTGATACCGCTCAACCAAGAGCGGACTCTCCTCTATATATACCTTTCCATCCTGGACTCCTTCTTCCTGCACCGGATTTTTTAATACATTGTAAACCCGTACACCCCTAAGACTTGTTAATACATTGCCTCTGAGGCAAACCTGACTCCTTCAGACACCAAGATCCTCTTGTAATGCTGGCCTTCACTCATACTCCTGTTGGAAAATAGCACCGAATAAGAGCGCGCATGGTGCTCTAGGCATGCAGAGCATTGTTCGGATATTTCCCCACCCATGGTTGTCCTGACAACCAAGGGTCAGTGAAGGCCGACTCCCATATATATAATGAGGCCTTCGACACACCTTTCATAAGAGAACTAATCGAATATCTCTACCTAGGGAGACATACCAAGATGCCTCCCAAATCCAGACCCACCAGATCTCCTTGTATTGACATTGAGGCTCCTCCTATGTCTGAAGTAAACACATCAACTCAAGTGTTCACTTATCTTGATGAAACAATGAACTTATCTTGATGAAACAATGAGATCCGTATCCTACAGTCATAAGAGATCTCTGGACCTTAAACCATGGTTGCTCTATGGGCCACCTGATTCCCCAGCATTCCTAGCTGAGCTGGAGTTAAAGAATCTCCAACTCCTGTTGAAAAACGGCGATCGAGAGAGCGCGCTCTGATGTCCAGCGGCTAACAGGATATCAGGCCATCAGTTTTCCTATACGATGAAGGAAGAATCCCCAGATATAAAATGGCGCCACCGCCCCATTTTATAATTAGATAATTCAATCAACATCAACTGCCAGAGGTATACCAAGATGCCTCCAAGAACCAGACCCACCAAAAAGATCTCGTATTAATAATACTTCAATGAACTCTGACCATTCTCTGGTCCTCCTGGTGCCGCAACTGTCGTTGCGGATCTGGCGTTATCTTCTCTACAACTCCCTGTACTGCATGTAACGTCTTGCCTGCACACACGAGTTCGCGCATCTTGCTAATTCAACACTATATTCCATACATTCCTACACCATATATTCCTACACCACACTTCCAAAGATAAAGAAATATTACTATTCTCTTTCCCATTCTGTCCATTTTGTACTATATACAGGAGTGTGTACAGGACCACATGTATATTCAAATTTTTGCAGTAGTCAGTGATACAATAGTGGGTGCGGTATAAAGCTTACATCCAGTAGAAGTAAAGTAGTTTACGGGTTCATTGTTACAATGGCTATATACTAGAACGAAGAGTAAATACTGGGATTGCATTAGAAGATGGGTCGAAGTGATGAAAGTATGGTCACGTGAATATGGTCACGTGAATATAGTCATGTGAATATAGTCATGTGAATATAGTCATGTGAATATAGTCATGTGAATATGGTCATGTGATTCACTATTGCTACCCCCCTTTAGTTCGTCCATCCCCCCCATCCGTCATAGTCACCAACCAAAAACCAAAATTTACTAAATTTGACCGCCATCCCCAAAATCTAAACATAATTAAGTCTCGGAGTTCCGGGATTTAGTGGAATTTGTGTGAAAAAATCCCCCCACAACCTGCATCCAGTAGCGCACATCATCACTACTGAGAAAAACTTTCGCCCCCAAAGTCTCCTCTCCTACTACAAAATGGCGAGCAGAACGCAATTTGAAAACTCCAACGACGTGGGCGTCTTCTCAAAATTGACCAACCTGTACTGCTTGGTTGCAGTGGGAGGTTCCGAGAACTTCTACTCTGCGTTTGAGGCCGAGTTGGGCGATGTCATCCCTATTGTAAGAACCACCATTGCAGGAACCCGGATTGTGGGCAGAATGACTGCTGGAAACAGAAGGGGGTTGTTGGTGCCTACACAGACGACAGATCAGGAGCTCATGCATTTGAGGAATTCTTTGCCGGATTCGGTCAAGATCCAGAGGGTGGAGGAAAGATTGTCTGCATTGGGAAATGTGATTTGCTGTAATGATTATGTTGCTTTGGTGCATCCGGATATCGAGCGTGAAACCGAGGAGTTGATTGCTGATGTTTTGGGTGTTGAGGTGTTCAGACAGACTATTGCTGGTAATGTGTTGGTGGGGCTGTACTGCCTGTTGTCTAATCAGGGAGGCTTGGTGCACCCTCAGACTTCCATTCAGGACCAGGAAGAGTTGCTGTCGTTGCTACAGGTGCCATTGGTGGCCGGAACGGTCAACCGGGGTTCGTCGGTTGTGGGTGCCGGAATGGTGGTGAATGACTGGGTGGCCGTTTCTGGTTTGGACACGACTGCTCCTGAATTATCGGTGTTGGAGTCCATCTTCAAGTTGCAGGATGCTCAACCGGATGCCATTTCTGGCGACTTAAGGGATACCTTGATCGAGACTTACTCGTGATTTAGCATTGTACATTAAAACGGCTCTCTGGTTTTCGCCCATGGGTCAAATATATCTTTATTTGAAGAATCAATTATAATGGAGTAGAAACCAGTCTTGTGTGCACTCCAGTTCCGAACGTTTATCAAATTAGTGGACAGATAGTGGACAGATAATAGACAGATAGTGGCCAGATAGTGGACAGATAATAGACAGATAATAGACAGATAGTGGACAGATAATAGACAGATAGTAGGCATATAATTGACAGATAATAGACAAATACTAGACAAATACTAGACAAATACTAGACAAATACTAGACAGAAACAAAACCGAAAAAACATTGTGCTCATTGTTAGAGCTACAAACTCACGTGTCTAAATGAATATTTCTTACCTAATGAGTCAAGGTCTGGGTGTTTTAAATCGATTGTGGTGATAGCACACATGTTGGCAATGAAGAATCAGTACATGTCTGATATACTGCACGTTCTGTGTGACTGCATATAAGCAGGACAGATTAAGCTGTTGAACTTTCGGGATATCTGTACCTCATGAGCACGTGCCAGAATGCCCGTGAGCAAAGTTCAGGTTGACGTGTCCTACTGGACCGTGAATGTAGGAGCATGGAAGTGTTAGAATTAACACTTGATAACAGATGAGTACATTTCTATCACCAGGAGGAAATCGTCGCTAGGAGGAAATTGCTGCTGGGAGGATTATTTAAGGCAACCTGCATAATGGCTTATATGCAGGTCAATACCGTCAGGCCTATAACAAGGGGCAATTCGCGTCATTAAGACAGAGCGGATAAGTAAATCTGTCACGGCGGCCCCAGGTTGAGTCTCCAGGAATGTTACAAACTTTATCACCCTTCCACATTTGCAAGCGTAAAGCGTCAAGCGCCAACGTGAACCACTGACTTACTAATTACCAAGCACAATACCAAATCACTACTCTACTGATCAATGGTACTCTACTGATCGATGGTACTCTACTGATCAATGGTACTCTACTGATCAATGGTACTCTACTTATCGATGGTACTCTACTGATCAATGATACTTTACTGATCAATACTACTCTACTCTCGGTGAAAGAGGACACTAGTACTGGATACTAGATCTAAAGTTAAGTAATACTACAGACTAATGAAGAAAATTCTGGTGTTGGGCCAATGAATTACACTAGTAGTAGGTACTGATGAGAGTTGGATAGTATTGAAAAAAGCAAATGTGAGATATCAGGCAAGTACTCTAGTTATGAAATACACCAGTACAGGTACTAATGAGAAACATCAGATTAGACAACAACATACTACTCTGCTACTCTACTCCTCCACCAGTACTAAAGTGACTCTATTGCTCTAGTAGTAATACAATCCTTTAGTAGTACTAGTACTCTATTCGTCTCTTCGTCTATTCCTCTACTCCTCTACACCTCTACACCTCTATTCCTCTACACCTCTATTCCTCTACACCTCTATTCCTCTACACCTCTCCTCCTCTCCTCCTCTATTCCTCTACACCTCTATTCCTCTACACCTCTATTCCTCTACACCTCTCCTCCTCTCCTCCTCTATTCCACTACTCCTCTACTCCCCTACTCTTCTACTCCCCTACTCTTCTACTCCCCTACTCCCCTACTCCCCTACTCTTCTACTCCCATACTTTTATATACACCACCAAAAAGATGACACACTCAAATGCCTCCCAATACTAAACTCATCATTGTTAATTAGTATAGAGGTACTGATGTTTAGTAAGAAATTGGATTGATTCATAATATTGGGTGGTACTGCATATAATCATTTTTAACCCTTTATTATGTATACTAATAATGAAATTAGTTGGGTGAGGTTTAGCTCTTGGATGGATGGCAATATTTAATGGTGTTTAAGGAATCTGTTAGACCCACCATGGGTAGTGTACTACCCATGTGGATGCTGAAAGCCTGCACTGGTCGATCAGATGTTGAGCGGCCTTCGGCCCCCAATACGACCTCTATTCCTCTATGCCGGCCCAGTCTATATAAGGTGCGATGGTTCCTCCTTGAGGAATCATCGACGAATAAACATACAAAACACACTAGAACAGAGTACTGGACGTAAACCAGAATCTAACAGAATTAGGGCGGATCAGGTATGGATACTTAATATGACTGTGGGTGTGATATTCTGGTTACGTCATGTACTCTGTTTACTATGTTCATTCGCCTATGATTCGGCGTTCTAAGGAATCTGAGTTAATTATAGAACTGTTCAAGAGAAGGTGTGGCTGGTAGTTGGTTGGTAGCGCGCTGGTTGGAAAGCCTTATACAAAGTATCAGGCAGAGAGTGTTAGGAAACGATTTCACAAGGATACTGAGATGCAAGGTATCGCGGCCGGGTAACCCTTGCATACAACGTGCAGATGTTTCATGTATATGCAGGGTTGCATACACCCAGTGTATATAACAGTGAGGTTTTCCTCCCTTGGATAAATCAGGGAGTTCCTCGTCTATTCTAGGTTCAATACATACCATGATAAACTATAGGACGTAAGGAAGACGTCCATTATAAGACTAACAGGTCCCTCCACTTTCAGTTCCTAACAGAGAGGCTTCATAATTTTGCGCGTTAGCACGTACCTTCTGGTACAGAGGAACTGATACATGATTGGACTTCAATAACTCTACCAAATGAGACTTCTATCAAATGAGAACTCTACCAAATGAGAATTCTATCAAATGAAAACTCTATCAAATGAGAATTCTATCAAATGAGAATTCTATCAAATGAGACTTCTATCAAATGAGACTTCTATCAAATGAGAACTCTACCAAATGAGAATTCTACCAAATGAAAACTCTATCAAATGAGAATTCTATCAAATGAGAATTCTATCAAATGAGAACTCTATCAAATGAAAACTCTATCAAATGAGAATTCTATCAAATGAAAACTCTATCAAATGAGAATTCTATCAAATGAAAACTCTATCAAATGAGGGACTTTGGTAATCATATCTGTTATCTGTCTTGTAACTCTATTGCTATGTAAAGTAGTGAGTTCGTGAATTCTGTTTCACAATTGATACCGCTCAGAATAGAGGGGATTCCTCTCTATATATAATTAGTCTCGGGGACTCCTAAACGATGTCTCTCCTTCATCAATCTCTCTCATCTACATTATCTTCTCCAAGACAATGCCCAGAACTCGACGAAAAGTAGATGAGAGCTAGACGAGAGCTGGACGAGAGCCCATAGATACAGTGTTTTTCAAAACTATTCAAACCAGCGCAACAAAATGTTTCAAACCAGCGCAACAAAACGATTCAAACCAATACTTCAAAACGTTTCGTACCACTTAGCACAGTCTTTCAAACCAAATGGCATAATGTTTCACACCAACTTTTATTAGAATTCAATATTCTGAAATCTTAAATCTGGACGATTGCTTCAGATGTACTATATTTGGGAGTCTTGGAGTACCAATCAAGGATCAAAACGGACGTAACTGCACTGAACTCAACTGGGTTCCTTGATAATCCTGTATATAACAACAGGTTAGGGGTGTACGAAACTGTTTGAATTATTGGTTTGAAACATTTTGCCGCGCTGGTTTGAATAGTTTTGAAAACCACTATACTTGGTTCTAGCTTTGTCTCCCTTCCATAATACCCATTATTGTTTCATCTGGATGCCTTCACATGAAAATACAGTACCCTCACATGTGGTGATCTCTCAAGTTCATCAGGCATATGTGGCATGTTCCAACACATAATACCTAAATAGGTAAGGAACTACCTATGGGGGATCTGACACTAAGTCTGTGGGTATAGCTACCCCCGGAATTGTACCTCACAAGCGGAACCCATTACTATCCAACCTGTTAAGTCCTTTTAATACATTTATGGCTAAACTCTTATATTCGTTGATGGTTCCTCAAAGAGAGGAACCGAGGTGGTTTATATAACCTTGAGAGAAACGTGTAACCGAAAAACTCTCCACCAGAACAATGGTAAGGATTGTTCTGGAATATTCAAAAGGTGCCATATATGCACGAAGTGCCCTGATGGCCAAACGCCGTATCACCATTGTAACAATCGGACTGAGAGGCTTCATAATACCTTCATAGGCAGGGCCCTGCCTATGGTGGATCTAACACAACCTATGTTATAGTATATATTATTATACAGGGATATATAAGTTGTACCTTACAAGACCAAAGTTCTACTTGAGGTACCATGCCAGTGACCTGTACATAGCATATGATATTGAGAAACAAGAGCAGCGACTAAATGTTTCCCTGATACCACGGTCACTCACGTGACTGAGGTCATGTGAAGGCTCACCCCAATATAAAAGGACAAGCTCTCGCTATTCTATAAAAACCACCAAAAATATATATCAACTGAGGGAGGACAATACTAAGATGTCTCCCGACACTAGACCCACCAATAATAACTAGTGTAGAGGTACTGATGTTTACTGAGGACCTGGATTGATTCTTTACACATCCTGTAGATTAGACACAATTCATGTTCCGCCACTATAGCTGCGGCACCAGGTGGACCATAGATTATTAACCATGGTGTGATATCCAGTGGAGTAAGACCGAAGGACACTTTCCTCATAGTCTCATCAAGATATGTAAACACTTGAGGAGTGTTTACTTCAAGAGGAGAAGGAGAAGTAGAGTTTTCAGTGTCCAGTGAAGTATTGGTGGGTTTGGTCTTTGGAGGCATCTTTGTATGCCCCAAACAGATGATATTTGATTAGTTACTTAAAAGATGGATATGGTCCAGACTCCCTTATATATGTGGGAGGTTTCCTTTCACGGCACCAGGCGGTTGTAGTAACCATATGTGCATTTGAAGAACAGGTGCTTGTTCCTGTAAGCCATTGGGGATACTGAGCGCGTTCACCTTTTTACCGGTTTTTCAACACATGTTGGAAAACAGCAATCAAGAGCGCGCTACTAGCCCACGGCTTGCGGGGTAGCAAGCAATCAGTTTTCGCAGCAATCAATTGTAGCAACAATTGTTGCAGTGGTGAAGGAAGAATCTCTCCATTATATAATGGGGACTTATTAATAACTTTAATTTTACATCAACTGCCTGAGGTATACCAAGATGCCTCCAAGAACCAGACCCACCTAAAAGATCTCGTATTAATAATACTTAAATGAACTCTGATTACTCACTGGTCCTCCTAGTGCCGCAATTGTCTTTGCGGATCTGGTGTTAACACATCTACACATCCTTGGTCTGCATACAACACATACCAAGTACCTTGACTCCGTATGTTGACATCATTACACCTGCCATACTAAACAGATGGGACTTCCAAAAAATCACTAAAATGATGTTGGGAATTGCAGCATTTCAAAAAGTTTAATTTAACAAGATTCAGACGAAAAAAGGGGCTTAGCGTTGGGCTTTTTTCTACTGACGTTACATGGTGTACGGGTGTGGGGTACTGGTATGGTGTACTGGTTTGATGTACGGGTGTACAGATGTGGTGTACGGGTGTTTCACTGCCTCCCTTTTTCGCGATTCCCGCTGAGAAAATCCTGAGGCCTTGATTTGCAGCCAATTCTTACAAATTCTACACAACAATTATCAAGCGTATAACATTCAGTAGAAATAGGAATAGAATACACGTAAACATTGCGATAACAAGGGAAAAAGAAAAGGGGAAAAAGAAAAATAAAAAAAAAAGAAGAAAAGGAAATGAAAGACTCAAATAAAAAAAGATTCCCTTATTTCTCACTATAGTACGGTATTTTATATCCACATTGATTTTTGGTGATTTCTTTTCAGATTGATACCATACATTTAGCATCAGGTTTGCCATGTTTGGAGTATCACAAGGTTGGTAGTATGAAAGAACAACAGAATCAATAGGGGGAGACACCAGTCCAAGCCACACCAATCCAGAAACTGTTAAGACCAGACCACACCCCAAAACAATAAGATCACCAATGACTAAGGCTGTCATGACACAAGATGAATGAGTGGCTGGCGTTGTAGATGTACACCCATAGTGATGAAATCAAAAGCAAAAACAAAAACAACATCGGGGATACTTGAACACCAACACATCTTTGGCTAATTCTATATGCTTGAATCCAAGGAAGAATAAAGTGAGGGTGGCGCTGCAAATGTAGACCCATAGTGATGAAACTAAAAAAGAAGAAAACAAAACCATTGGGGACATTTGAACACCAACCTATTCTTGACTAATTATATATGCTTAAATCCAGGAAATGAGCAAATGTGGGAAACGCTTCGTAGTGGAGAAAGCTTCGTAGTGGAAAACTCTTTGTAGTGGAAGAAGCTTTGAAATGGAAATGGCATAAACCTTGGTGCACGATATAAGGGGAAGTTAAAAAAAATCCTGATGCACGACACCAGGGGTGGACGAAAGAAACCTGGATGCACCACACAAAATCCGGGTGGCAATAATATGTGAATTTGGTAGTGAACCTGGTAGTGAACCTGGTAGCGAACCTGGTAGCGAACCTGGTAGTGAACCTGGTAGTGAACCTGGTAGTGAACCTGGTAGTGAACCTGGTAGTGAACCTGGTAGCGAACCTGGTAGCGAACCTGGTAGTGAACCTGGTAGTGAACCTGGTAGCGAACCTGGTAGTGAACCTGGTAGTGAACCTGGTAGCGAACCTGGTAGTGAACCTGGGAGTGGTCGTACTCCCCAAGGTGACAAAATGTGGGAACCCTCACTCTTATATAGTACAGCAGATATGCAATCCTGTATACGGTTTCCTCAAACACTCAACGTTTCAGCCTTTGTAATTTGTAATATTAATGCATATGCAGCTGAGAATGCTAATATAGGGTGATTTAATGTAACATCTTGCAGTAAAACATTAAATAGACTCATGACCATTGGTTTGGGGAGGGGTTTCTGGTGGTACATATAGGAGTCAGTAGTGGACAGTGTAGAGTATGGTGTAGAGTATGGTGTAGAGTATGGTGTAGAGTATGGTGTAGAGTATGGTGTAGTAGAGAGCAGTAGAGCAGAGTAAAGTAGAGTACAGTGTAGTAGTGTAGTAGTGTAGTAGTACGCTGTAAAAGTAGATCCAGACCGTTCATGAGGGTGATTATATGCCGGCTCAATGTTTTGGTGTGTATGTGAACCCTTTCAGGTGTTTTAGGAGTGTTTTATATGTAGTAACATTGTTGTACCTGGTAATTGTTGCGCGAGGTGCGTTAGTTTGATTGATGCATTGTAGTTTAAACAATAAACCAGTCACTCAATCTTTGCAACTCCTGCATGGTAAAAAGAGTGCATAATTTGAAACATATTGGAAACCTGATATTATTGAAGCCAAAAAAAATCACTAGCTCTATATGCAGGATTTACAGATATGATACGACTTTTGAGGGTTTTATGTGTGTTAGTTGGAGAAATTTGGGTCGCTTTAAAACAAAGAAGTGTAGTAAGGAAGTAATAATAATATCTTTTATAAAGGGAAAAAATTTATATTAACTCAAACCCTTTGTTCCTATGGTTTTTTTTTCCTCTTTGGGAAGACCATAAGATATGTATACAGTATTTTTCAAAACTATTCAAACCAGCGCAACAAAATGTTTCAAACCAGCGCAACAAAATGTTTCAAACCAGCGCGACAAAACGATTCAAACCAAATATTTAAAATGTTTCGTATCTCTTCGCACATCCATTCAAACCAAATGGTATAATGTTTCACACCAACTTTTATTAGTATTCAATATTCTGAAATCTTAAATCTGCAGGATTGCCTTATATATACTACATTTGGGAGTCTTGCACTACCAATCAAAGGTCAAAATGGATGGGACGGGACGGGACGGAACTGGACTGGTTTTATCGTTATCCTGTATACAACAACTTTTTACGGGTATGTGTATTGGATTGTTTAATTTTGCTAGTGTGGTTTGAATCGTTTTGCCTCGCTGGTATGAACCATTCTGTCTTCTTGGTTCGAAACATTTTGTCGCACTGGTTTGAATAGTTTTGAAAAACACTGTATATGGCTGGTAGGAGCCAGGTAGGAGACTGAGTAGAAGACCCTTACCAATGTCAGTGTTCGTGTCAGGCAAAAAGGCTTCATAATACCACAATAGGTAATCACTACCTAAGATATACAAATATAAGCACTGATCCTGATAAGGTATGCGATAGCTTGGCCGGAATTGGCCGGAATTAGCCGGAATTGACGGCCGCGGCCGGAATTGTCCAACTACAGGACCTCCAAAAGTCCACCACGAAAACTATTTCAACTAAAATAAAATATGCATTGAGAAGTCCGGAATTCCAGGATTCCACCAAACTTACTTTTTTTTCAACACGATTAAAAAAAGGTCGTTTGCGTTGGGCTTTTTTGTGCTGAGGTAGCCTGGTGCACGGGTGTGGTTTGCACCCATTGGTTTTCAATTCCGAGGTCGAGGTCCCAACACCCCATTAAACATCTCGTGAGAAATACTTACCACAGTCACCTACCCAAAAAGTGTATTTACCAACAAAGATGTATTTACCAGCAAAGGTGTATTTATCAACAAAGATGTATTTATCAACAAAGATGTATTTATCAACAAAGATGTATTTATCAACAAAGATGTATTTACCAACAAAGATGTATTTCTCCTAAAGAGCCAGGGGCGGAGTGCTGCCGAGCGATCGGTAAATGTAGTCTCAATCACCGGAAGGGTCGTTGAAACCCATATTGTTAGATTTCTGTTACGTCAGGTACAGTGTTTTTCAAAAGTATTCGAACCAGCGCGACAAAATGTTTTGAACCAAGAAGACAAAATGATTCAAACCACACTAGCAAAATTAAACAAACCAATAAACATAACTCCTAACAAGTTGTTATATGCAGGATAACAAGGAACCCAGTTCGGTTCAGTTCAGTTCAGTTCCGTCCCGTCCGTTTTGACCCTTGATTGGTACTGCAAAATTCCCAAATGTAGTAAATATGAGGCAATCCTGCTGATTTAAGATTTAAGATTTCAGAACATTGAATTCTAATTAAAGTTGGTGTGAAACATTATGCCATTTGGTTTGAAAGGATGTGCGAAGGGGTACGAAACATTTTGTCGCACTGGTTTGAATCGTTGTCACACTGGTTTGAATAATTTTGTCACACTGGTTTGAAACATTTTGTTGCGCTGGTTTGAATACTTTTGTCACACTGGTTTGAATAATTTTGTCACACTGGTTTGAATAATTTTGAAAAACACTGTATACTAGAGTAAAGGATAACTGGCTAAGTACAGTGTTTTTCAAAACTATTGAAACCAGCGCGACAAAATGGTTCAAACCAAAAAGACAAAATGGTTCAAACCAGTGCGATTAAAGGTTTCGAACCACACTATGTTAGAACTTAACAGGAGATCAGAAACTGTTAGTCTTATATGTCGAAGGTATTCCTTACATCCTATAGTTTATCATGGTATATATTGAACCTAGAATAGACGAGTAACTCCCTGGCTAATCCAAGGGGAGGAAAACCTCGCTGTTATATACACTGGGTGTATGCAACCCTGCATGAACATGAAACATATACACGTTATATACAAGAGTTACCCGACCGGGATACCTTGCAGATAGGCTATACGCTTTACACCTTTTTATATGAAGATGATTCGGTGAAATACCATCAGTGTCATTCCATAATCGTAAAGGTGTTTGAAAGTTCAAAATGGCCTTAGGCGTCTGATTAAGAAGAAGAACCGTCAAGTGAATAGCTTCACGCCAGAAATAGACTGGCACTGAACCCAGAAGAAGTAGCCCTAATAGGCATTCGTTTCCTAAAACACTAGCAAAATTAAACAAATAAATAATTCAAAAAGTTTCGTACCGCTTCGTGCAGTCTTTCAAATCAAATGGCATAATGTTTCAAACCAACTTTCATTAGAATTAAATATTCTGAAATCTTAAATGTTAAATCTGCAGGATTGCCTCATATATACTACATTTGGGAATTTTGCAGTACCAATCAAGGGTCAAATCGGACGGACAAACGGACAAACGGACGGACGGACGGACGAAACTGAACTGAACTGAACTGAACTGAACTGAGGTGAACTGAACTGAACTGAACTGAACTGAACTGAACTGAACTGAGTTCCTTGTGTTGAAAGTGAGCAATGAATGATCCTTTCTGAAAAGGAAGGCGCGCACTCATGAAAATCCTAGAATGTGGTGTACTTCCTTCTTGGTGCAATACTCACATTTTCTATATAATAGAAAGGTCTAGCTCTTCTGCTCTCATATTATTCTGTTAGTTAAGTCTAAGAGGAACATATCAAAATATCTTCTGCTCCCAGATCCACCAGAAACAGCTCACATGTAACTCCTCAAGTATTTACCTATCTTGATGAGACTATGAACTTTATCACTGGTGCTCAATACTCTCAACTGAGCTGTACTCCTTGATGATTGAGAGGTCCTCCTGATGTACCTACTATAAGTGTTCAATTAGTGTTCAATTAGTGTTAAGTAATCTACAGCTTGTTATCCTGTATATAACAACTTGTTAGGGGTTATGTTTATTGGTCTTTTTTTTTTAATTTTGCTAGTGTAGGTTTGAATCGTTTTGAAGCGCTGGTTTGAATCATTCTGTCTTCTTGGTTCGAACCATTTTGCCTCGCTGGTTTAAATAGTTTTGAAAGACACTGTAGTACCACGAATGTATGCTCTAAGAAATATACTCGTGTTTGAAATGAGTCCTAGATCAATTCTTTCAGACTCTACTTACTACTACAACAATTAATTCTTTTTTGATACTACAACACCATTGTATTAATATGTGTGTAGTACCAAAATGGTGGAGAAGTCAGTCCAAGTCATTGGTAAACATCAGTACCTCTACACCAAATTATTATTGGTGGGTCTGGTATGGGGAAACATCTCTCTTGGTATTGTCCTCCCTCAGTTCATATATATTTTGGTACTCTTATAAAATAGCGAGAGCTTGGCCTTTTATATTGGAGTGAGCCTTCATATCACCAAAGTCTCGTGAGTGGCTGCGGCGTTACAGAGACACCAAGAGCTGTTTTCTCAACATCATCCAAGACTGCATATAGTGCACAGATTGGTATACTTAGATATTGATAGTAGAAGTAAAAGAAAGGCGGAAGAAATTCATGCGTCTTTTATGGTAAATTAAATATGACATGAAATTATGGATGTACTAACACAAATTCGGTACGAACTTCATTCTTAGAAATAGTAACTACTTATACCGTTGCCAGATGTCTCTTCTATGCAGTCGAGATGCACGAGTGCTTATCAACATCTCGGCAAACCGGTTTTACCAAACAAAAAAATTCTCCATCGGCGGGCGTGTGGCGCAGTTGGTAGCGCGTTCCCTTAGCATGGGAAAGGTCTCCGGTTCAAATCCGGACTCGTCCATTCTTTTTTCGAACTTGCCATTCTCTGATTTATTAACCAAGATACATTTTTCGAAATATTTCCGTTGGCCGTGCAGTAACAATACTTTTTTTTGATCCTCTTACCCTCATATATAAATACGTTAAGTCCCTGCATAATTAGGCTGAAATATAAGGCTAGGGTAACTTATAACAAACACAATTACTAACATATCTGTAAGTCCGTAAACTCCGTATAATAATTGTGTGTGGTGTCCTGCATATTAGTCATTAGGGACTGCATATTCCACATCCAATACAACTGTATATTATCTCCATAATCTAACCCTCTATCATTCCACCACTTTATACTCGGTACCGAGGGAATGCGGAGGTTACAGCCAAATCTGAAGTGGAGATCCGGACTGAACCTGTATATAATCTGGTATGTCCTGCAGACACTCGAGCGCCCGGATATCCATGTGATACTCTTACTTCCGGTGTTCCTGCAGACAGGCGCGCTCCCTCTCGGGTTTCTTCCTCGCGTACGGGTGCAGAACATTTCCACCATACACGAGCTTTCTATAGGCTTTCGACCTGGATTGAGTGTTGAGAACTAGCCAATTAGAAGTGTTTGGGGATCCTATTGTCGCTTGATCATAGACCCTTGCATTGCTTTTTCATCAACCTAGCTTTCTGCTTTGGGTTCTACCCTCCATTCTTTATATCTCTATATACTGAAGATAAATACAAACAGATCCCATTATTGGAATCTACAAAACTTTAGCTCTCTAGTGGTCTAATTTTTAAGATATAAGACTAGAAATTGAGCCCAGAAATTGGCCCTTTCTGTCATATTACGATAAATACTCACTCCCAAATGATCTCGGGTTTGAATATCAGGGGCGATGCCTATAAAAGGTTAGCCCGACTTCACGTGGCAACTAAGAATAGAACTTTTAGTGGCTCAATCGATGAAAATGTCGATTTTTCCGGCTCTTTTGATGAAAATATAGGGGGTTCCGCCCCATATGCCGGAAATGGCCACGTATTCAAGTCCAGCACCCCCAAAAGCCATTTATATGGCCATAACACCCTCAGAAAACGGGTGTTTGCCTCTGTGGCTCAAGACTTGCAGCCATCGGGGCTTGAAGATGTGGCAATGTCTCTTAACGAGTTTGAGGTGTTACAGGCCTTATGTGAGGCAACCCACGAGCTGTTGGAGGCCCAAAAAAAGGGGTTTGAAGCTTACGCCAAGGACCTTTTTCAGAAATTCCGTGTCTACCTCCTTGAATTGCCCAAACAGCGTTTTTCAGCCGCTGTTTATACTGCTGTGGGCGAAAATACGCTTCCTTGGTTGGTTATGGGCTCCGATTTGACCCTGGCCCTTATTAACCTTGCAAAAGAAGCAGGGCTTGGTTCCGAAGTGATCTCGGCGTTTTCCGACTTCCTTGACTTTTTCTTTATGAACTCAGCATCGTTGGAGACCTCGCACTACTTGGCACTTATGGGATTCATGAAAGTCTTGGCCCAACGGCCAGACTTTTTTACCGTCACCGAATCCTCCATCAAAGTGCTTCATTTATTGGACTCGTGTGTGGATAACAAGGACTTTTTGATGGCATTGCAGTCGTACCTGATGCACCTTCCTGGGTTTATGCACGACCATGTTTTAGCACATGATTTGGCTCCAATTTTTTATGTCAAACTTCTTGCTGACATTTTGGCTGCTTTCACGGGCCAAGCCTACTTTGGATCTTCTGGAAATGACTTTCCTCTAATGGAGAAACTTATGGATTCATGCACTCCTAAGGATAACGCAGTGGTTAGTCCAGAAGAGGGAAACCCAAGTGCAGTATTGAACAAAAAAGCTTCCAATGGAAACCTTTCAATAAAGGGAAATATATTCCCACTTAATGAAAGTGCATCGCCAAATGAGGGAAGTCTTCCCATTGAGGAAACTGGACTTTCTATGGGGGAAATGACTCAGTTCTCTTCTGAATTGGTCAGGGATCTTGCTAATCTGGCCCTTAAAAAATTACACCATTTGGATGCAGGAGAGGACTACGTGGTGTACTCATCTTTAGCCCGTTTACGCCTTGGGTACATGGCCAAAGCGCAGTTCTTGCTGGTGATCACGTGCGGCGTGCTTTGTGGCGTGGTGGATCTCCTGGTTATCCACGATATTTTTTGCAGATGTGTGGGAATCTATGATATCATGTTGGATTTCCACCTTGGCACGACTCTCATTCAATTAGGTGCCATTTTGGTACTTAAGGACTCTTCTGTGGGTCTGTCGTTAACACGGGCCTTCACGTCATTGGTTGCCAATCCTGCGTTGGCTTCTGCGCAATGTGCTTCCATTTCCAAGAGTTTTGGGCTTGCCAGCAAGGCTCTTTCGCAAGATTCCGTGGTTACCACCATCTATGCGTTGACCAACCTTCTTTTTGTGGGCAACGATGGTTTGCAATTGCAGGCTCGGTCTAGAAGAGGTACTGTCATTCCTAACCGGACTTCTAGGGAGCAGCTTGGGAAAACGGCGGAAGATGCCAACCCAAACCGGCTTATTCGCAATAATACGGTTCTGAGAAGAAATAGCGTGGTCTCTAAGAAAGAAAACAAGCCCAGCTTCAATGAACTGGAGTATAGCAAAGTGTGTGAAAATGCCGTTACTGCTATAACCGAAGTTGTCGGGGCATGTGAGGATGAAAGTGTGAGTACTTTGGCAGTGTCAATTTTATCGCAGAAAACGCTCAAAATGAATACCACTGTGGCTCCGTTTTTGTTGAAGGGGATGATCACGTGCGGACCTTACTTACCTGAGCGGGAATTTGTTGTGTTGGTTCGTCTTCTTCACTCGTTGACGATGGAGGCGCATCATGCAGGACAACCGGAACTTTTGGCGATGATTGAAAATTCCCGAGTGGATTTGGCCTTGGATCTCAAAAAGAAATCAAATTTGAGTACGGCTGATATGCATCTGCTCTATTATGTTTATTTACTGGAGATGTTAAGTGCCATAATTAGCCAGGGCGATGTGCAGGAATTGGACCACCACCGGTCCCACAACGAAATTAGTGCTGTTGGGGCCCAAATTGCGCTTTATCTCCGACCATTAGCGCAATTGTTGCCTGAGGTTAAAACGGACGAAAAACCTTTGGTGATTAAGGACCGTCACGTGATGAACCTTTTCCGCAATATCTGGTTCAACATGGTGGTGCACGGGTATTCGGCCAATTCCAGCCACGCCAAGACTTATGATTCGGCTTTGCAGAAAATTGCATATAGCACTCCGCCCTTGGCATCTGAAACGTCCTGGAACAAAACTGAAACATCCTTGGATTTGAATACTGTGCTCAAAAGAGGTCTGTCCAACCATAACGTCAAGGACCACCGTCACATTGCTGGCGACATCTTTGAGGTTCCCCGCACTATGTCGTACTCCAAGTTAATGTTCTTAGCGGCTGCAGTCTTTGTGGAATCGTTACGGGTCAAATCGGGCAACTGCCATACGGTTTTGGAGTACTATCTGGACCCCTCGGTCAAAACCAGTGGTATAGATAAGTACTTGGGAGCCGTGGCGTATGAAATCAACAATGAATTCATTGGATTAGTGAATTGTGGTGCAGATAAGCAATTTTCTGCTCAAAATATTGCTGAGCAGTTGACCTATATCTTGACTTCTTGCTGTCATGGATTGGAGGATTTACAACAGGCAGCTTTCCAATGTGCAGATAACATTATCCGGAAAATCCCATCGTCACTCTGTCACCAGCGCAGTTTGTTTGCTCTTTTTGACCTTTTGACCTTGTTATATGATAGTGTGGTGGATGCAGAAATCAATCAGTACAACCCTACGTTCATCTTCACGGCCAAATTGACCGGGGTCAAGTTACGTTTGCCCGATTCAAACACCTGGAGACATGATACCTTTACTCGATTTCATGATAAGTGCAAAGTGTGGCTCAAAATCCTCCTTTTGAAGTGCAACCTGGACACCAAGAGCTTGATCCAGTCGTACATTGCGAGCTCGGACCGGTTCCAGGCCAACACGGTCAAATTTGGAACTTCATTTGCATTGGAAATGGCAGGTTCCATAGGTCCCACCGACCGGGAGTTAGTCCATCTACCCAGATCTTCCAGAGACTCTCTGCACAACTTGATGCCCCCAGTGATCACGCAGTTAACGTGGAGATCCAGTTTTATCTCTGATGTCATGGAACGAGTGTCCTTTGAAAGCGAAGAAAAAGCTGCTATGGCTTTCCACCTGTTGAGAACTCAAGTGCACCAACTCCTTAGCGTGATTTATGTGCCAGATAGCCACGTGCCCTTGGAGAAGATCTTGGATGTAATGAGTGAACTTGCAGGGTATGCCTTAGTGCAGGACGCCAATTTGGCGGAGTTGGTCCGGTATTTGGTGGATATTCCATTTGCCGTATTTGACTCCGACTGCATGGTGTCAGCCGTGGCCATTTGGGGTGCAGTCATGGAGGAAAGGCCCCATTTGGCCCTCTTGGTGATGTCGGAAATATGCAAGCATTGGGAACATTCCATTGATGATCGAGTGGGGATCTTCTCCAGGGAACATGACTTTGTGGATCCTGCATTCAGCAAGATGGAGTATGCCCCAAGCGATTTTGAGCGGGTTTCTAAGCTTGCTCAGGCGGTGGATAAGTCATTCCAGCCGCATCTGGAAATTATCAAGTTGATGACGTCCAATTTCGAGGCCACCATGAACCAGAGTGACCATCTTTTGAAGCTTTTTACGCGGTTTGTGGTCAAGGGCTTGAAGAACGTGTGCCATGGAAGTTTACACCCGTACGCACGGTTTGTGAGGTTTCAATTGGTGCGTTTTGGCTATGACCTTTTGAATTACCATGGAAAAATTGGGTCCAGGAGCTGTGGACGGATCACTGAGGTCCTTCTCGATAGTTCACTTTCATGGTTCAAGGCTGGCTCGCATTACCCTTTTGGGTCTAATGTGTTGAAGATCAAGGCGGATTATACGCTTCTTGAAGAGGTGGCAGAATTGGTCAAGAAAACCCTGACATTTGGACGTACTGCACTTGAACAAAAGAAACTGCTTCTTCTTTTCTTCTTGGATGACGAAATCTCCAAGATAAGTGTTTGGCTCAGGCCCAATAACCCCCATGATACTAAGGGACAATTTGTCAAGGGGCAGCTTGTGCATGGAGCCCTGGGAATCAAGGAAACACAGCTCCGGAGTGCATATAACATCGACCCCCAATTGGCAGTCAACTTGGCACATCGCTACAAGATCCGCAACTTGGATGAGACTCTCCAGACCTTGATCTGTGAAAACCCAGTTCCGGCCATGCATTATGCAGATGCGATCCAATATTTCATTGGCATCAATAGCGGAAGCACTATGCCGTCCTACCACTTGCTTTTTTGGGACCCTCTTTCCCCGATCGATGCTATATCGCTTTTTTTGCCTCCTTTTGGAAAAAACGCCTTTGTTCTCCAGTACACCATGCGGTCACTCGAGCACCATGATGTCAACCTTACATTCTTCTATGTTCCTCAGATTGTGCAGCTACTTCGTTACGATATAAAGGGCTATGTGCTGCGGTTCATTCTCGAAACAGCTAGAGTGCTGAGCCTTTTCGCTCACCAGATCATCTGGAACATGATGGCCAATAGCTATAAGGATGAGGATTCCACGGAACCCGATGCTTTGAAGCCCACATTGGACCGGATCCAGAAACAGATGCTCCACAATATGAGCGAAGACGATTTGCTGTTCTACCATAAAGAGTTTGGGTTCTTTGAGAAGGTCACTTCCATTTCAGGCAAACTTAAGCCGTACATCAAGAAATCCAAGGCCGAGAAAAAGGTCAAGATCGATCAGGAGATGAGTGCCATTGTGGTGGAGGAGGGTGTGTACCTTCCCAGTAACCCGGACGGAGTTTTGGTGGATATCAACCGGAAATCAGGTAAACCGTTGCAACTGCATGCCAAGGCTCCGTTCTTGGCTACGTTCAAAATCAAGAAGGATGTGGAGCATGTGGATGATTATGGACGGCCATTTAGAATCCAACAGGAAAAATGGCAGAGTGCTATTTTCAAGGTGGGTGACGACTGCAGACAAGATGTATTGGCTCTCCAGTTGATTTCGGTGTTCCGGACCATCTGGCTCAATACAGGCTTGGACCTCTATGTGTTTCCTTATCGGGTAACGGCCACAGCTCCAGGATGTGGAGTGATTGATGTGTTACCTAACCTGACGTCACGTGATATGTTGGGTAGAGAGGCAGTCAATGGTCTCTATGAATACTACATCACCAAGTTCGGGCCGGAATCGTCCATTGAGTTCCAACAGGCTCGGAATAACCTCATCCGGTCTTTGGCAGCATACTCTATTATCTCGTTTCTTCTCCAGTTCAAAGACAGACACAATGGAAACATCATGTACGATGAGCAGGGTAATATCTTGCACATTGACTTTGGGTTCTGCTTTGATATTGTTCCTGGAGGAGTCAAGTTTGAAGTGGCACCTTTCAAGCTCACCAAAGAAATGGTCATGGTGTTGGGAGGTTCCAACAACACGCAAGCATTTTGTCGGTTCGAGGAGCTCTGTATCAAAGGCTACCTTGCATGTCGGCCATACATGGAAACCATTGTTCGGTGTGTAACTCCAATGTTGGAGAGCGGGCTTCCGTGTTTCAAGGAGTCCACGGTCAAGAAGCTCCGTAAGCGGTTTGTGCCTACCAAAAGTGAAAAGGATGCAGCCGTGTACTTCAAGGGCTTGATTCGGAAATCATACGAGAGTTTCTATACTACCGGCTATGACGAGTTCCAACGGCTTACCAACGGAATTCCTTATTAGTCTCTGTGCACAGCAGACGTTGACACATTCACATGTGGCACATCATATACATTCATCAAAACAATACATTCATCAAAACAATACATTCATCAAAATAATACATTCATCAAAACAATACATTCATCAAAATAATACATTCATCAAAATAATACATTCATCAAAATATTAATACATTCAAAAGAAACTGAAGCTGCCATTAATTTCGTTCAACTACATTTTATTGGTATTATCCAATAGTATCATTGTAAAGACACAACCTCCAGTCTGGGTGACACATTTCTAAGCTCAAATACGACTGTATGCAGGCACTCTTTTTGTAGAAGTGATAATTCCAGCTCAGCTAGGAATGTTGGGGAATCACGTGGCCCGTAGACTAACCATGGTTCAAGATCCAGACGTCCCCTCTTACTGTAGGATATGGACCTCATTGCCTCATCAAGATATGTAAATACTTTAAGTGAAGTGTTTACTTCAGGTAGAGGCTGAGTCTCATTGTCAGTACGAGGAGTTTTGGTGGGTCTGGATTTGGGAGGCATTTTAGTATGTCTCCCTCAGTAGAGATATTCGATTAGTTAGCTAATAGAAGATGTGGCGAAGGCCTCCTTATATATGTGGGAGTTGGCCTTCATTGATCCTCGGTTGATCCTCGGATGTACTGTTGGTCCTCGGCTGGTCTAACAACCAAGGTTTGGGGAAATATCCGATCAATGCTGTGCAAGCCTAGAGCCATGCGTGCTCTTAGTCGGAGTTATTTTCCAACGCTTTGAAATATGAACTACTTTGGTAGGAATATAAAGATCATAAACTACCAAAGACCATATACGAAGATCATAAACTACCAAAGATCATAGACAAAGATCATAGACTACCAAAGACCATATACGAAGATCAAGACTACCAAAGACCATATACAAAGATCATAGACTAACTTAACTATATGTTAACTTTCAGACTTACTTTTATTGAATGTGACTTATGTCTAGCTCACGCTGTCTTCACTTCCTGGGGAAGAACTCCTAATGTTACAAGCGTGGGTGGCGTCCCCTTCTTTTATATTGGAGTGGGCATGCCTCCTTGAAACATTGTGACTTAAGCGCTGTGCGTAAATCACGCAAGCTCAGTCTTTGTGCTAACACATATGCGTAATATACTCACGCGTTAACACTATATGTTTATTCATAAATCACTAAAATACAGTGTTTTTCAAAATTATTCAAACCAGTGCGACAAAATTATTCAAACCAGTGTGACAAAATGGTTCAAACTAGCGCGACAAAATGTTTCTAACCACACTAGAAAAATGTTTCAAACCAATAATTCAAAAAGTTTCGTACACCCCTAACCAGTTGTTATATACAGGATAACAAGGAACCCAGTTCAGTTCAGTTCAGTTCCGTCCGTTTTGACCCTTGATTGGTACTGCCAGACTCCTAAATATAGTACATATGAGACAATCGTCCAGACTTATTTGAGATTTCAGAATATTGAATTCTAATAAAAGTTGGTGTGAAACATTATGCCATTTGGTTTGAAAGGATGTGCGAAGGGGTACGAAACATTTTGTCGCACTGGTTTGAAACATTTTGTCACACTGGTTTGAATAATTTTGTCGCACTGGTTTGAATAATGTTGTCACACTGGTTTGAATAGTTTTGTCGCGCTGGTTTGAATAGTTTTGAAAAACACTGTATCGAACAGACTTTAGAGCCCAGTGTATATGCAGGATATCAGTGTAAGGACTTCTTTCACTTACTATTATCATCACTCGTATACATTAGTACAGGTATATAGATATGGTCGGATTCTTTGTTAAGGGAAGTTTTGTATGAGCTACTACTTTATAAGGTACTACTCATGCACTGGATTAAACACCATGCATTGGATCAAGTCTCAATCACACATTGGTCAGTGACAATAAGGGTAACATGTGACATAGCCTTTATTTTTTTCTTCTGGTTGACTAATATCCATTGTTTACCTAAGACCCATGAGTGTTGTCGTTTTTACCAATTCTCTGTACTGCATATACCATGCTTCACAGTTTGAGGTAAAGAATCTGGATATTCTTGAAATGGTCAAGGAGATTTTGAACCACATTTAAGAGGTTTCAATATTGAAAAAACTATTGTATTCAGTTCTATCCAATTCAGAGAGTAAACAATGAATAGAAAGTGAACAATTAATAGAAAGTGAACAATTAATAGAAAGTGAACAATTAATAGAAAGTAAACAATGAATAGAAAGTGAACAAATAATAGAAAGTGAACAATTAATAGAAAGTGAACAATGAATAGAAAGTGAACAATTAATAGAAAGTGAACAATTAATAGAAAGTAAACACTCAAAAGTATCATTACATGTATATGGAATCGTAGGTAATAATATATCCTGATTGTGGCTTATGAATAAGGGTGAGTAAGTGATAGCATATCTTAATATGAGTGGTATGAGAGTAGTTAGATGCACCATAGGTAGTACTCTACCTATTGAGGCATTTTTAGTCTACGCTGTCTAATCCATCGGACACGACCACATACTCTACCACCCCACCCACCTGGGACCCCATTTTCGGGATTTTCATAATTTTCAAAATTTCCAAAAACCCCTTGTATTTGAAATATTTCTGGCCTACCCCAATATAAACCCTCTGGGTAACATATCACGCATGATTTCTATTATGTTCTTTAATACATTTATGCCTAAACTTGTATTTATTGATAGTTTCTCAAAGAGAGGAATTGAAGTGGCTTATATAACTTTGAGAGAAACGTGGCATCGAAAAAACTCTTCACCAGAACAATGGTAAGGATTGTTCTGGAATATTCGAAAGCACCATCATAGTTACTTCATACAACGATGGTCATGACATGGAGTTTACAATGGCCAAAGTAATAATCGGACTGAAAGGCTTCATAATACTTTCATAGGCAGAGCCCTGTTTATGGTGGATCTAACAATTTCTACTTTGTACTATATTTTGACTGGTAGGTCATAGATGATAGTTTGCACCCGTTGCATTCGTACAGCTGTTGCAATCATACAGCTGTTGCAATCGTACAGTTGTTGCATTCGTACAGTTGTTGCATTCGTACAGCTGTTGCATTCATACACCCGTTGCATTCATACACCCGTTGCATTCGTACAGTTGTTGCATTCATACACCCGTTGTATTCGTACACCCGTTGCATTCGTACACCCGTTGCATTCATATACCGGTTGCATCTATTGCACATGTTAGAGAAATGCTTGTGTGCAGGATTTTGCACCCAATTCACTTTTACCATTAACTTCACTTGGACACAATCATACAGACATGTAGAATAAATTTTTGAATTTTAAATTCACAAAAACTTTTATACTTTTCCTTTTTCATGTTTAAACCTGCATATTTACAGAATTTCATGGGTCCACAACCACAAACCACATATCGACTTTGGAGATCACTTAAAAAAACAAAAAACTGTGCATTCCAGCTTCCTATAATCATACCCAAAATCATTAGTTTACTGGTTAAGCCATTTTCTTCCCAAATTTGCTTTTCAAATACTAAATGGAGGTTCTAGGCGTACGTGTGGCTGACCAGAAAATATTACACGGGGTATGATTTCGGTTTTGATTTATGCCATTAAAGAATCTGTGTTTTTTTTTTGTTTTTTTTGTTTTGTTTTTGTTTTTGTTTTTGTTTTTTCAAGATTCTAGTTGTTCTCGTGCTTTTTTGGTCAGCAAAAATTGAGTATGCTATTTGTGGTTCGCTCATACCAAAACCGAGTTTGTAGTCGGCACCTGTCCTACGCTTTATATAAGCCGCATTCTTCCCACAATTCCCAGTCTCCCCTACAACTCACTTTACCTATACTTATTCCACAGAATTACCTACTCAGACTCTCAGACTAAACCTTAGACTCAGACTAGACTCTTAGACTCCGACTCTTAGACTCAGACTCAGACCAGACTCTTAAACTCAGACTCTTAGACTCAGACCAGACGTTTAAACTCAGACCAAATTCTCACCTCCATCTTCCTAACATTTCCTTTTCAATGCAAGCTCGTGACCCTTGTAGCTATTTTGAACAGCTCTTCAACAACGATGCTCCAATGGAGACAAACTTTTCCCCATTCTTTGCCTCCAATGCTTCTCTTGGATTGACTCCTCGGGAGCTCAGAGAGTGGAGACCCAACCGGACTACCAACTCCAACAATGACTCTGACGCTTGTCCTTTAGGCTGGAGAACGTTGCAGCTCTCTCCTTTAGTCCAGGCTTTTTTGCCAGCCAAAATTGACCCTGGCAACCTTACTCCAGCTTTAATTAAGGCCACAAAAGAGACAGTAGATGCAGAAGAGAGAGAAAAGACAGAAGACACAGAAACGACAGAAGAGCTCATCCTGGAGTTTCAAACTTCACCCTTTGATATGAATACATGGGATAGCACCTTGAGTTTTTCCCCTAACTTGAACCTCAACTCGACTCTCCAATCGAGAACCCATTCGAAGTTCCAATCAACCTTCCAATCAATAATGGAGGAACTGGAGCCGGAGCTGGAGTTGGAACTGGACTCTAGGCCTTCTCCAAATAGTAGCTGGATTTCGCAGCTGACCATGCTGACCATGGACCTTCTTTTCGGAAGTTCTGAACTGGGTGATCTGGAATTCATGCCCCATGTACTGCCTTGGGACCCTCCAAAAGCCCACTCTAAACTTTGGGACACTCCAAAGGCTCAGTCTAAACTTTGGGACACTCCAAAAGCCCACTCTAAAATTTGGGACACTCCAAAAACCTACTCCAAACTTTGGGACACTCCAAAAACCCACTCCAAACTTTGGGACACTCCAAAAACCCACTCCAAACTTTGGGACACTCCAACGTCCAACCCCAAACTCTGGGAGCCTTTTGAGGAAGCTAATTCTACTGGAAAGACGGCATAGGGTTTTGTGGACCCCGAGTTGACTCCAAGTAGCTAAAAACGCTAATGCTAAAGGTACTAAATAGATAATTAATAAGAAGAAAAATTTAAACTGTAGCTTTCCAGTATCATTGTGTTGTCTTGAGATTCACTCACGAGGAGCAATTCGTTCTTGATATTTCACCAGGATTGTTAGATCCACTATAGACAGAGCTCTAACCAAAAGGTATTATGAAGCCTACAGCTCATGATCTAATAATGGTCATTTAAGCACTTCACCTATGTACATAGTACTAGACCTACAATAGTACTAAGGCTCTTACACTACTATATACTGCACACTACACTACTATATACTGCACTACTAGAAATGTAAGAGCCACTATGGAGGTTTTATGACACTACTCTGTCTGATCCTAGCAATGGTCATTGAAAAAAGCTATTCCACTCCATTGTACCAATATCTATTGGTCCGTGATTACCTGGAAAATCACCACTATTATTCTGGTAATGAGTTTTTCAAGGCCACAGTATCTGTCCAAAGCACTAAGATGCCGCTTCAAATCCTCTGTTGAGGGATCATCAAAGAATATAGTAACGATCATGTTTTAAATGTGGTAACTAGAATCCATCAACATATACTCTATACATATACTCTATAAATATACTCTATAAATATACTCTATACATATACTCTATACATATACTCTATACATATACTCTATACATATACTCTATACTTATGATCTCTTCTAATGACCTCTTCCTATGACCTATGACCTATGACCTATGACTCTATAGTCCATAATCATACTCTAGACACTATTCATATACTTAATATTCCATGTTCTATACCTATACTGTATATTGCATACTCTATACTCTATACTAATACTCCATACCTACCTTTACTTTTACTCTATTGTACCTACCTATATTCTGTAGTAAGATTCAATTCTGTATACTCTAGTCGGTACCTTTACTCTGTACCTATTTCTATACCTATTTCTATACCTATACCTATGCCTATTTCTATACCTATGCCTATTTCTATACCTATTTCTATACCTATTTCTATACCTATACCTATTTCTATACCTATTTCTATACCTATACCTACTTCTATACCTATACATATCATTATACAGCTTATGCTCAAACTTCTCAATAGATAGGGTACGACTGAAGGTGAATTTGACACAATTAGTCATATACATACTCATCTAGTCATATAGTCTGGTTAGTGTTGAGTATCAACTGATGAAATTAAGTATAACTAAGTACTAGTCTTATTTAATATCTTCAATAGCCCGAGAATATCTCTAGATTGTTAATACATTCAAAAGGTTGTGCACCCTGTAGCACAAGACTTGACTTGTTTTCCACTAGTTCATATGCCATCATTGATCGTTCCGCGAATACAACCATATATTTTAACATGCTGAGGGATATAAATTTCCGCAAGAGGTCCGCCATAAAAATCGGAGCATGATTTTCATTATCATAAAGAGTTTAGTAAAGACTAAGATCATTATTTGGTGATAGGAATAGCCACGAAAGTTTCCAAAGATGATGATACCAGTGTAAAAATGGAGCTGAAAGAGTAGTTCTGCACACAAAAGGAACCACCACTTCACCAAGATCAAATAAAAGCTGGATCAAACCGATTCCTTTCAACTTGTGTTTTAGTATCTAGTCATATACAGGGATATGTAAGTTGTACCTTACAAGACCAAAGTCTTAAGACGGGGTGCAGACACATTTGATATTTATCCACTTGTCCATGACCTGCATAGCACTAAATGTCTGAGGTCCACACAGCCCTATTGTCTAACAATGATCTGTAGATCCCATTCATCTTGGGTTTGTATATATCTCACTTGTTTGCATCCAACATCTCCACGAAGTACCTCGCCCCCGCACATGCTAGGTACTCGTTGACACCAGAAGATCACGGTTTTCCTAGTACAGAATAGTAGCATAAATCATGGGCCTAAGAGTACCAAGGTCTAACACGAAGTACCTCTCCTCCGTATATGCTAGGTACTCGTTAACAGTTCCTGTTTCTCATGCAAATTGTGTCAACGAGTACTTAGCATGTACGGAGTCAGAGTACTTCGTTAAAGAGTTGTATGCAGACCAGTGATGTGTAGAGAAGATAACGCCAGATCCGCAACGACAGTTGCGGCACCAGGAGGACCAGAGAGTGGTCGGAGTTCATTGAAGTATTATTAATACGAGATCTTTTTGGTGGGTCTGGTTCTTGGAGGCATCTTGGTATACCTCTGGCAGTTGATG